>JARHVA010001605.1:1590000-1592500 GCA_037957365.1 Torreya grandis | reverse complement strand
GACCTAGTTTATAGGTCCATTACTACCTAGGATCTTTCTTGGTTCACCTTGGCCACTTTTTACCTCATAACCTAGTTGAATTGACCAAGGTGGACTCTAAATTCCCCATGGTCAATTAGAGTTCCACCCATTGAAATAGTATGGATATATTGGCCTCCTTTAAGTAGATTAATATCTTCTTCTCACCCTCTTCCAAGGATTTTATTATAGGATAAGCCAAGGCTAACCACTTCTTCATCACTTCTCTCATGTTCCTGGCATAAGTTTAGTACAAAACCAAACTTAAGATTGACATTAGTTTGAGATCTAGAAACATCCCCTTGTTGACCACTACCTACAACTTCTAACATTTCTCATTAATTTTTTTTATCCTTCCCGTGTAGGCCTACATCCACTATATAATTTCATTAGTATTAGCCTAAGTCCCCACTAATTTTATAAGGATTGAGAAAACTAGTAGGAGGGTGTCCTTGACTTTCCCAATTAGTCTAACTAAGAATGTACTATTCATTTGGGCCTTGAGAGTCTAGACTTGGCTCTACATATCCTCAAAGAGATTCTCAAATATGTCATGGGTATCTTAGAGGATGAATAGTGGGTCCTCAAACATCTTCTCTTATCTAGTAATATACCTCACTTTGGTGAGTTAAAATAGATCTTGATGGGTCTGCCATATCATTGGGTTCCCCTCCTAGACAAAGTTTTGGGTAAGAATCCTCTTCATGCTGTTGAAGTATCTATCAAAACTATATTGTATTTATAGGTCACCTTGGAAAACCATATATGTAAAATGTGACCCTAAGATCATCCCTTAGGTTGTTAAGGATGTAAGAGGTGTGGATGAGATGGTAGTGAAGGGCAGAGGATGAGGTGGAGGAAATGGAAGGAGTGAAAAAGAAAAGGAGTGGAGGTAGAGGAAGCAGGATTTATTTTCTCAGGTTAGTTTGTGTTTGAGTTAGTTAGTTTTGTTTGTGTGTGTGTGTGTGTTTCATAAGTGCTCCAAAGCACATGTGTGTGGTTTATTATTTTGTGTGTTGTTCTTTTTGATTTATTTTGTTTGGTCTATTTCCAAAGGAAAATTAAGTGTCATGTCTATTTATAGGTGACTCAATATCCCAATGGATGGGAGAAGGATATTGGTCTTAGGCATAACAAGCATACCACCCATGTAAATCACCAATAATGTTGAATATTTTGACCATAAGTCAAAATTGGTCAACCCCCTATAGTCAAAAATTTGTATAGGAGTCTATTAGGGTCCTATAGGGTGTTTCATCATCTTATTTGATGTTATTTAATGTGTCATTTACATTAGTCATTTTCATCTTTAGGCCTATGTCACCTAAGGGTCATAAATTAATATGGTACAATTTTAATTGGTGTAAAAGTGTTATAAACTCTCTTTTAAAGTCCAATATTCCATATTATTTGTCTTTAATGTTAGTCTTATCTGAAACATGTAGGTTCCCTACTAAAATTAGGAAAATAGGTGAAAAAGAAGGATTTTTGGAAGTTATACAACCTATAAAGGAGAGTGGCACATGTTAAAAGCTTAATAAATGTACTTTTAGTTTCCATAACTTCATTTACATTATTTATATACTTTTTAATCATTAAAAAATGTTTTAAAACATTCTACTCCTCCATTGCTCCACTAGACATAAAACTAGTCAATAGGTCTTCTGATGGTACAAACAGTAGAAGAAATTACAAGTCAAATTTTCTTGGTGGTAGATATTAAAATTGGTCTACTTAATTTTCATATTATTATTTCAATGATTGGGTTCCTATGCTTTGTGAACCATCCTTTATAAGTTAACTATCTCATTTTACATGTTAAACCCCATACCCTACAATTTTTTCTCTTATATAAGTAGGGTCATACAATCCAATTATTAAAATTACCTCTAGAAGATGTATACTTACTTATTTCATGGTTTTCATAGTTGGTTTCATGTTTTTAAGTTATTTTATGGGGCAAACATCTTAAGTTTTAGGTAAAACCACCATTGCTATGTTGCAGATAGGTTTTCACCATTTATAGAGGTTTCACATCCTTGTAGTAGATTAAGATGAATGTGATATGTTATATTTAATGTTTTTCATGTCATGTAAATAAAATTATTTAAAATATCACTCTCCAAGGATAATGTCATGGTGGTGATAGTCAAATAACATGACACAAAGTCAAGTTTCCTAGAAGTGTTCACTCATAGTCACATGTATGAAAGCTTGTCTAGCATACACGAAGAGGAAATGAATATTTATAAGGTTTTGATCATACTCTTGTAACATGAAAAATTAATCCAAGTCTCTCAAATGGTATCTTATTGAGCATGATAACTATTTCAAGCCATAAACATAGTCTTCTACCATCAATGAACATATATAGGTGACCTACAATAGAGTAGTCATGTTGAAATGAGAATATTAGATCTAGTTTTAGGTCCTTCATGGTGGAAAGGATTTAATGTATGAATTTTCTTAGGTACAAGAATAG
>JARHVA010001605.1:1417500-1585000 GCA_037957365.1 Torreya grandis | reverse complement strand
ATCTTAGCCAAGTTCATTAGAGGCTCCTTGAAGATCACCTCCACCTAAGCTACCAGTCTCTAAGGGATATGGGAAGTTACTTCCCTTGAGGCCTAGATTCTAAATACTTAGTTAATGCTCATAATGGACCTAGTTTATAGGTCCATTACTACCTAGGATCTTTCTTGGTTCACCTTGGCCACTTTTTCCCTCATAACCTAGTTGAATTGACCAAGGTGGACTCTAAATTCCCCATGGTCGATTAGAGTTCCACCCATTGAAATAGTATGGATATATTGGCCTCCTTTAAGTAGATTAATATCTTATTCTCACCCTCTTCCAAGGATTTTATTATAGGATAAGCCAAGGCTAACCACTTCTTCATCACTTCTCTCATGTTCCTGGCATAAGTTTAGTACAAAACCAAACTTAAGATTGACATTAGTTTGAGATCTAGAAACATCCCCTTGTTGACCACTACCTACAACTTCTAACATTTCTCATTAATTTTTTTTATCCTTCCCATGTAGGCCTACATACACTATATAATTTCATTAGTATTAGCCTAAGTCCCCACTAATTTTATAAGGATTGAGAAAACTAGTAGGAGGTTGTCCTTGACTTTCCCAATTAGTCTAACTAAGAATGTACTATTCATTTGGGCCTTGAGAGTCTAAACTTGGCTCTACATATCCTCAAAGAGATTCTCAAATATGTCATGGGTATCTTAGAGGATGAATAGTGGGTCCTCAAACATCTTCTCTTATCTAGTAATATACCTCACTTTGGTGAGTTAAAATAGATCTTGATGGGTCTGCCATATCATTGGGTTCCCCTCCTAGACAAAGTTTTGTGTAAGAATCCTCTTCATGCTGTTGAAGTATCTATCAAAACTATATTGTATTTATAGGTCACCTTGGACAACCATATATGGAAAATGTGACCCTGAAATCATCCCTTAGGTTGTTAAGGATGTAAGAGGTGTGGATGAGATGGTAGTGAAGGGCAGAGGATGAGGTGGAGGAAATGGAAGGAGTGAAAAAGAAAAGGAGTGGAGGTAGAGGGAGCATGGGGGTAAATTATGGGAACATTTGAGATAACCATTATTACTATGTGAGGTTTACCAAAGGTGAGATTTCCCCAAAAATAGATCATAAAACAATAGGGATGAGAGAGGCTAGTTGAAGGTGAATCTAGTAGGGAAGGATTATGGGAACATTTGAGATAACCATTATTACTATGTGAGGTTTACCAAAGGTGAGATTTCCCCAAAAATAGATCATAAAACAATAGGGATGAGAGAGGCTAGTTGAAGGTGAATCTAGTAGGGCCTTGGGTAAGGGAGAGAGGGGGATATGGAGCTAATCACAAAGTTTATAATACTAGGGATGAAAGATCCATCAAGACCTAAAGAGGAGGTGGAGATAGAACTAAAGGCCTTCAAGCTAGAGTTAAAGGATGGGTCACCTTCTATTTATTCTTAGAGCTATAGTGGATGATCTAACCATGATGATAAGGGATATAAGGGTTGATGGTGGAGGAATTAGAGCTATGGAGGGGAAAATTAGGATGATTGGATTTGGGATAGATAGTGTCTTTGCTAGAGGTAGAAGGCTCCTAAAGGTTTTAGTCACACATACTATTTAGGGCATGCTCAAGGGAGGAACTAGGAGAAGTTCAAAATATGATATGGGTAGAGTAAAATGGAATAGGGAAGTGAGTAAATTTAAAAGGATTGATGGAAAGGGTACTTAGGTGAAATATACAAGGGAGACAATTGTAAATAGAGGGAGAGATGGAGGTAAACTAGTGAGCACTAGAATAGGGAGTTAGAACATGGTGGGAGTAAGGATTAGATGGGAAATAGGGGGAAATGGAGGAATGAGTAGGGGAACTTAGATGGGTGAATTTTGAGTGACTCATTTAGGACTTTCTCTCTAGCTATCAACCATATCAAATATAAAAGGCTTTAGTGTTGATGTTTGAGTAGGTTGTGTTTTGGTTACCTAGCATTGTATAGTTTGAGATCCTATCTATCAAGGCTTGGTTACTAGTATTTCTAGAGGAGGTAAAGGTGGAGATCAATGAGTAAATAGAGGATGTGGATACCAATATCAAGGATCAAATAAAGGATTTATAGGTAGAGGCAGAGCTTGAGGATCAAGGGACACTAGAGAAATTGGAATGGGAGTTGAGATTAGAGCTTAAGGAGGAGAAGGTGATGGTTACCCTATCAGATTCTTTGAGAGATGGTCAAAGTCATTAGAGTTGAGTCCTAAATAGACTAATAAAGAGCTATATGAGTTTTAAAGGGGCCTTCTTGAGTCTTCTTCCCTTTATTATTCCTCTTACATGTTATCTAGGATAACACCTTTTGGTCATCAATGACATTATGATAAATATCATCATCATATTTAGCTTAATGTATATAATTGATGTTAATATGAGTTTAATATTATGTCAAATGGTCTTGAAGCACCTATTAAAGTTCCCACTATTGAATCTTACATTTTAAAATGGTGAAAGAGTCTCTTCTAGCTACCATATTTTATATTGAAGGGAAATTCCTATAGATGTGATCTCATATGGTGATTGAGAGTAGAGGGCACTCCTTTTGTTAGCATTATACACAAAACCCAATGATGGATTTCACTAGTTAATAGGTGATATCTTATTCTAATAAGTGATTATTTATGTAGTATGGTAGGCATAGGGGGTCTTGGAAGAAGCCCATCAAATCATTATGTCATATTTACACAATTAGTAGTCCCTAATGGATATGATAGAGTCCAAAATTATATTTAAGAGATGGAGCATTAGAGATTCATTTAATGACTAGTACATCCCTAGGTATAAATGGTCATATATGTCCTAGACATGTCAGTAGAACTAGTGGCCACATATTTTGTATAAAACCATGTGGATAGTTATACCACGAAGAACCCATGCAAGAAATGTTGATGGCCTGAATGGGAGTGTCCCATAGATGGCATTGAGTAGGTACATCATCATGTACAAGTCACCCCCATTTTGGGTGTTTTTAATGGCATGGACTAACTTGATGTTGATTAAGACTCTAATTTATAGGATGTTAGAAAAATATAGTGTCATGTTTATAAGGGGTATGTAATTGGTTCAATAAGATAATGCCTACTTAGACCTCCTCTTGGAAGATGTAGACTATATAGGCATTGATATTTTTTTGTTGACCTACTTGGAATCAAAGTTCTTAGCCCAATCATGGAGAACATCATACATCTAGTGATTATTCATCTAGACTGAAATTATCATTGGATCATATTAGAATGAGAAGTCTAAGAGGGATTAATACACCTTGAAGTCATTCTTTGATATATCAATAATATAGTGATGATAGGTAAGAGAACACACCCAATCATTAAAAGTTTCTTATACCCTATGTATTATGTCAGCCAATAGGTTAGCATATGGAAACACCTCTAGTTTGGCTACAACTCTATGAATTCCACACCTTTTATAAGATTGAAGGGTGAAACTAGTCATCAACATTCACAAAATCCTTGGGGACCTACTCAATTACTTTGAATATGTCATTATAGTGTTTGTACCTAGTTAAAATAGTAGGTAAAGTGGTGTCCCAATACTCAATATCAACCTTTAGGTTTGAGGATGTAGTGGCCATTGGAGTAGGATAAAGGGGAAATTAGGAAGCTTTGGGCATCAAAGGTGTAGGATATAGGGGTTCCATATAAGTTTGAAAGTAATGAGTCTAATATTTATTATAAGGTAATAATGGTAACCATTAATGGTCCTCCCTTTAGATTTATAATTTTATGCACAAATCTCCCTAAATTAATGGTATTTGATAGCTCACTTGATGCAAATTTAAAATTGAGTTGGTGGCTAGATTTTCTCCCTTTATTTCTATATCTAGAATTTAATTTGGATCCCATGATCCTCTACCACCATCCAAATATAGTAATGGCAATGGTAAATTTTCAAAACTATCTAATCATGTCTATCTTCCCATTATATCAATGCTCAACACATGGTAGGCATGCAGTCACATCTCTTAGAGGCCCTTCACCCAACTCTTTATTTCTAACATGTGTCATATATCTATTGGTTCTCCCATTAATGGTCAGCACCTAGGCATGGTTTTTTACTCCATGTCATTCTCTTATACTGGCTTTAACATCTTTGATAGGTCTAAGGGATTGACTTCTCTAACTCTAAATGACATAGAAATTTCCCATTGGGATGAGCTCTCTAGAGATCTATCTGATAGGTCTCATGCACTAGTCAATTTGACTCTAAATGATGTTTTAATTTCCCATTGGGTTTAGATCTAACATATTTGATAGGTTCATAGGACTAGTCACTTTGACTCTTAATTACATGGAAACTCCCCATTGGGTTGGGCTATCCTAGGCTCTAACATCTTTGACAGGTCTAAGGGATTGGCCATTATAACTCAAAATCACATGGTAACTCCCCATTGGGTTGGGATATCCATGGATATAGCATCTCTAATAGGTCTAAGGATTATTTAATCTAACTCTAAATTATGTGTCAAATCCCCATTGAGCTAGGCTCTCTTGATATCTATCGTCTCTCATAGTTTTGAGGGACTAGCCACTCTAAGTCTAAATAAAGTGGCAATTTTCCATTGGGCTAAGCTCTCTCCAAATCTGACATCTCTAATAGGTCTATTGGACAAACCACTCTAACTCCAAATTATTTGGTGATTTATCATTATTATAAGCTCTCTTAGGCTCTAACATCTCTGACAGGTATAGGGGACTAGATGTTCTCACTCCAAATGATGTGGTAACTCCCCATTGGGCCAAACTCTATCAGATTCAAAAAATGACAAAGTAGGAAAGATAAAAATAAAATTACTCATTAAATATTACATATCAAACATGGATAACTCAATTTTCCATTGAGGATAATGACTTTTTTTACAATGAAAAGTCATTTAGACTCTAGGAGCATTTCATTGTGAAAATCAATATACAATATTAATACCATGATATGCTAAAAGAGAATAAACACTACATATTTATTTCTATAAAAGTTGAAAAAAAATCTTTTTGCTACTTGAAGAGATCAAAGTGATGTATATTTTTAAGTTTTGAGTTGGCATCACTGATGAAAACAAAATGGAGAACTCTAAAGCTCTTATTCATAATTTTTTTAAAGGGGTACCTCATTTTGGAGAAAAGGGGACATGTTGGCCACAATAGGTAGCACTATAGATTCTAGTGGATGTTTGGTATTTGATGAGTTCCAATATCTATCTAATAGTCAATATATACTAATGGGTTATTAGTCATGTTATAGGTTTAAGAAGCTATTGATAAGGTCTTAAGTCTTCAAGAATTTTTCATATTCCATAGAACACTTGTAAAATGCAAGAAGGCCTTTGAGATCTAATTAGAATGGATTCAAACAAACTATGGATCAATTTAGTGAGGTATATTGAGTCACTTATAAAATCTTTAAATATTAAAAATCCTATAGCAAAGTTGATCACCTACTCTATGCCATGAACTTAGAGGAAATCGCACCCAAAAATATGAAAATGGGGTGAGGATTTGGTGAGTGGTAGAATGATAAAGAAGTGGTTTAGAATGGATGTAAGTTAGAGTGGTGAAATAATTGAGGGGGTTAATTATATATTGTAAGGATTTAAAAAACCCACACATGCTAGCATCAAACTTAATAATGGTGGATTTTGGGAGCTTGTGGACAATCATAAAGTTTTGATAATTGTCAACTACTCATCATGTTTTAATAGATATCAGGAAGTCATAGAGTTTTAATTTACTTTAGACAAATTAAAAATTATTTAAAATTAATTTATTCCCTTATAAAACCAAGAACATCTAAACTCAATCACTCATACAAATATAAATTTCATATTTTATTAACTCGACTCAAATTGATTGATTATGATCAACATAGTTTGGGTACCCAAAATTTGACCAAGACTTAAATTTGGATACAACATGACTCAAAATAATTATCATGGAATATGGTCAATTCGATGATGTTTTAAATGTACCTCAATATTCAAATTAACCTTATCTCCATATACCATATTTTTCATTCTTATAGACTAAAAATGATGAATTTTTTTATTTGTGTAATGTTTTCATTAGTGTTATAGGATGATTTTTATCAATTTTTAAATTTTAGTTATTTTGAGCCCATATGGTAAAGGGGTCCAAAATAATTAATTCCTCACTCCCCAATAGTGATTATCTCACTCTCTAATAGTAATAAATAAATAAAAAATACACACTCAGAGATAAAGACTCTATTGAATTTGAGGTAAACTTGCATTCATAGATATAATTTGAGATCATATTTTTCACATTACACTTGTATTCCTAAAGCTCTATGTTCTTATCTCTATATCCTCCCTTTAATTTGTCATCTACTTTTTATTCCTAATAAACCCAGTGATCTCATCTATCTACTCTTTTTCAATCACTCACTTCAATATTTTTACTCTCCATTGATCCCCTCTTCTTTCTTCAAAGATAAAATCCCCATTTAATTCTTAGTTTGAGATATTTCCTTTTCCCACTCATCGACCTTATTGAATTATCTCTCTTAAATTGTATATGATTCCTAGGTAATTCATAATAATAATGATCACATGGTTGAGTAACTATCTCATGGCCACAACCAATTGAAATTTCTCATCATAACTTTCCAACAAGGCCCAAAATTCCCTATTTTATGCCTTCTCACAAAAACTATGGCCACCTGTAGATCAATGTGTCATTTATTATCACTATGATTATATTTGTGAACCAATACCTTTGTGATTAATGAGATTAAGGAATGTATCATTATATTTGATTCCATTATATAATATACTCACCATGATTTCCATGACCTTATAGGCTATGGGCTCTGTCCAAGGTTTCCAAACTCTATGGGAATTTACCAAGGTTAATCATTATGAGTTTAGATTTGGAAGTATATATCAACTAGTATATATTTCTTAAATATATATATCTAATAAAATGTGATATAAATCTATATATTCCTACCTTGGATTTGTCACATAACTCATTGATTAATGACTATGTTGTCATATCAAAAAAAATCATTGACTAGTGACATCTGACCTCAATCTGTCTATGCTAATGTGTGGGCTCAAAAAATATTTCTAATAAAACATTAGCTTTAAATTCCATTGTATTCTTAGGATATTATGATTATCCAATCAAATTCACTAATAAATAATAAATAATTGCCATATGGTAATCAAATAAATTTCAAATTTAAAGTCAAACATAACAATGTTTCCTAATTCATAAGGGAAAAATATCATCAGGGTAATCATGGACAAGCTCAAAAACATGCCAATTTTTATTCCTTGTCAAATCCTTTTGTATCAATTATAATAGTATTTTATTTTTTGGATATAAATTAGAAGATACATTGAACCTCTAAGATAATAGTAAGTGGGCATTTCTAATTCTCCCCAACATTCCTTATCTCATGTCATTTTATACTAAAACTACTCAAATTGGGATTCTTCATCATCAACCCTCTATTATTTAACAAATAAATCCAAATAAAGTTGTGTCAAGGAATCAAATAAAATATAATAATATCAAAATCATGTTTTTCCCTCTTTAGAGGCCCAAATACCTTTCGGGTGTCTTGCATGAACAAATTAATGACCACATCTACCATAGCTATCCAATAAATAGACACTACAATCAACATACAAAAAAATCATTAGCATTCAAAAAATTTATTTAAACTATATAATGTAAGTAAAAAATTATACAACTATACTCACCATCATCAATAGAAGGCCACCTATGCAATATGGCCCCATCTTCTAATCTTGTGTTGGCACCAACCTCATCTCCACTAACACCAATGTGTTGTTCTAAATCTTATCCCATTAGGGGTGCACTTCCTACATATCCACCACTAGCCCCACCACCACCATTATCTCCATCAAAAACATCATTTCCCACCACTATTATAGGTGGAAACACACATAATACCTATACTCTTTCCCACCATGCTATATACCAATCTATGATAGGGTAATTTTAGTGATTATTTATAGACACTTAGCTATAATTAGATGTTGGTCATCCTAAAAATGGATAATTATGTGAAAATATACATGGGTTGATTAGCCAAAAGTTTATATAATTTCTTATATTTTTTCTTCTAATCTCCCTAGAAGATATAATTTAACATATTTTGGGACATAGTTTCACCATAATTACTACTATGAAATCATGTCCCAAAATAGGTTAGAATATTGACCCCTTTAAACTTGATCATGCTAATCTTAATTTTTCTAATTTATGTAATTATTTTTTGAATTAACCCTAAATTTCCTTAATTTTTTGAATTTTTACAAATTTAAACCAAACATTTTTAATTTATATAATTCACCCTAAATGTAATGATATTTTAGGAGGGTTTTATGTAACTTTAAAGACTTTTATTTAGAACTTGATTGTTCTTTATAATAATGACCACCGATGGATTTTATCTTATCTTATTTTTAGTTTACCTTTTGGCATGCATATATTGAACTTACTCTTATTTTTAATTCATCACATTCTTATCTTCAATACATATTTTTTAGATTACCATTGAAACAAGTATATCTAGGGAATAAGTTGGTCATATATTTTCATGCTTATACTATATATCGTAGAAGAGTTCACTAAAAAATAATATCAATTAAAAAAATAGTTCTTAATCAAAGTAAAAAATTATCATTATAATTTATTTAAGATTTTTTTACCAGATAAATTACCCCAATTTTAATATAAAATATTTAAAATGTGTTCAAAATTGTTGAATAAAAATGTTTGTCTATATATGTGTGTGTGAGAGAGGGTTTACCTTGTTTTGTTTTTTAGGGTTCATGAAAATTATAATAGTAATTTTTTTTGAAACATATCATAACCATTTAATTTACTCAATTTAATGGTTTTAGTATGATAATTTTCTCTCATTTTTCTATTTTGTCAGCTTTTTCCTAAAGCTATAAAATTACACAAATTTAACATATATTTTTTACTTTCCCCCTAAATTACTGTAAATTTTATGTTATATTTTGAGATATTAATAAATAAATATCAATATCTTATGCATAAAATAGAGTTTGGATCTATTTTTTAATTGAAAATGTTTTTTTGAGCCTAACACAATGGTTTAGTTATAATATAGCCATTTGTTAGCAATTAGTGGAGAATATAATGAAAGATAATAAAGTTAATAATCAATGTTTTTGAGGATATATTATTATAAATTAAGACCAAAATCCATTTAGGTTGTCTCAATTATCAAAATTTTGAATGGGGAACTCAATTCGGTAAAATATAGCCCAAACACTTTGGTTTGTTGTCATTAGGTTTAGAGGGATCAATTATTCGTAATTGAATGCATAATGGCACACTCAATTAAGGCATACCATATTAAATTATCAAAATTAGGGAATATCATTCCCAAAAAAACATTAGGTAATCACACTTAGGCCATTTCACATTATTATGTTTTAATTATGGCATGTCAAACCAAAACCACATTAGGTTGTTACAATTAATTTTAGGTTGTTGAAATTAAATTGAATCATATTAGGTTATCTTAATTAAATAATATCATGTCCAAAATCACTTTAGGTTTTCAAAATTATGGCATGAAAATAATTATAAAATATCATTAGGCCATATGGAGTTCAAAATCGTATTAAGTTGTCTTAATTAGGGCATACCGCATCCTAAAGCACATTTGTTGGATGTCATAATTAGGGAATATCAAGTCGTATATTATATTAAAGTATATTAATTAGGCTTATGGTTCTTGATGTGATATACTTTCATCTTCCATGAAAAAAATTGAGTGATTGGTTGTAGGGTTCAATCAATTAGGTCATGTCACATTAGGTTTTCTTAATTACAACATATTCAGTCTCAAACCACACTAAGTTATTTCAATCGGGTAAAATAATATTTGGCTATCACAAATAGTTTTTTATTTCCATAATTAGTTAAATCACATTAGGTAGTCATAATTATGTTATATTGAGTCCCTAAATTATATTGCGTTATCATAATTATGTCATATCATGTCCAAAATCACATTAGGCCATATTGAGATTGAATTCACATTTGGTTATTATAATTAGGGTATATCGAGTCCCAAACCATATTAGGCTCTCATAATTAGGTCAATTCACATTCAAATAGTCACTTTATTAAGACCAAAATAACATTAGGTGGTTGTAAATATTTTTAATGGGGCTAATTTTACCTAATTGCATCCCCCATGCAACCAATTGAGTTATTGGTTGAATGATGGGATTAATTAGAAAAAATAGCCCCAAATCATATTAGATTTTCACACTTATGTTTAAATGGATTAATTTTATTTAATTTCATCCCATATGAATAAATAAAGTTATTGGATAGATGATACACTCAATTATGGCATATTAATGCCCAAATTACATTAGGTTATCATAATTACATGGGCTCAATTTTCCATTTTTTAGTCCTCCATCAACCAGTCAAGTGATTGATTATAAGGGACACTTAGTTAGGGCATATCATAGTAGGTTTTCACAATTATGGAATTTTGAGTTTTAAACCACATTAAATTTTTTAAAATAGGTCAATTAACATAAGGTTTCTATAATCATATCAAATCAAGTCCCAAAACACAATAGGTTGTCATAGTTAGGTAAAATCACATTCAACCAATCACTTAATTGAACCCTAAATAACATAAGGTTATCATGATAATTTTTAAGGGGGTAGACATTCCCTAATTACCATATAATGTATTTTGGAACTCATTTTTCTTGTAAATATTTTTTTGAGCCAACATAGCAGTATAAATAGATTGAGCTCACATCTCACCAATAAATGATTTTTTTGTGAAAGATAACATTGTCATTAATCAATGTTTTATGTGATGAATCCAATATAGGCACCTAGATATTGATGTCACCTAGATATTGATGTCACCTATATATAGATGTGTGTGTGTGTGTGTGTGTGTGTGTGTGTGTGTGTGTGTGTGTGTGTGTGTGTGTGTGTGTGTGTGTGTGTGTTGTGTGTGTGTGTGTGTGTGTGTGTGTGTGTGTGTGTGTGTGTGTGTGTGTGTGTGTGTGTGTGTGTGTGTGTGTGTGTGTTTTTGTGTGCTTGTGTGTTTATATTTAAGATATGTATACTAATTGATATCTAATTTCAAAACTAAATTGTTTATCATGAAAATAAAAATAACCTATAATGGATGTTATAGGTGGTTTTGTTCTATATTATCTTTGAGATGTTAATAGCTAATTACAATCACTAAATTTGACATGAATTTTAACATAAAACTTAGTTTTGACCTTAAATATGATGTCCATTTTACCATAAAATGTTTTTTTTTTACCTTAAATTTTATGTCCATTTGACTATTAAAAGGCAATTTCAACTTAAATTTTGATATTTGTGTAATTGTAATATGGAAATTTTTCCTCTTATTTGAAGAAGTTGATTTAAAAACTTGTAATATTTTTAGCACGGTGGATTTCGAAGCCCATTTTTTTAAATATAGAGAGATAATTTTGAGAATGAATTAGTGGTGAAAATTTATTGAGGTCATTTATCACTAGTGAGCATGAATGTTCTATAGAACATAATTGAATCATTAATCAATCTAGTCTATAACTATTTAAAAACCTAGATAGGCACCTCAAAATTGATATATCTCAACATTTTTGAAATAGATGTATATAAAATATGTTTAAAATTATATCTCCACATTTTTAATATTTAGATCTTGTAATTTCTCATGTCCATTCGACAAGATAAATGTTACTCAAAGTTAGGGCCTAAATTTGATTATCAACTTTGCCTATCATGAAATTTTTTGATGATGGTTTTTTAATAAACATTCCCAATCATATTTTATTATAATTGATATTACAATAAATAAATATTAAATATAATCTATAAATTTATTATAATATTTTAAAGTTTTTTATAGTCTACCAAAAACTACACCTTGCATTTGATATGGTCAACCAAAAAATTGGTTGTATTTTATAGATAAAGATGCAAATATGGTCATACATCCATCAAATTTATCCCCTAATTAAAGGATTCATCTACTAAAAATTATAGGTTACTAGAAAGTATCATCTCTCATGCTTGAAAAATACTTTTTTAAAATGAAGGCTTATCTACTTTTGACTTTCATCTTTTAAACATAAATCAATAAATTTGACGGTCCCATGGAAGAGGGAAATTTTAACTAAGTGAGAGGAGAGAAATTTAAAGTGATAAAGAGGAGGGAAATATTTAGTGAAGGTAGGGTTAGTTTGTGATAATATTGTTTTGTTTAGAGAGGCATATAAATATTTTAAAGTCAAAGTTGGATTTTTTAGGAAGCATAAGACTTTGTTAATGAAGTACCCAAATAAATAGTTTTAGGCTAACTTTCTAACATAAAATTGGGATTCAAAATTATAAATCCTAAATCAAACCTTAAATTCTATACAAATAAAAATATTCTAATTACTTCTCTATCAGTGTTTCATGGATTTTTTCAAGTTGTTCATATCCTACTGTCTCTCACACTCTTTTTTTCATAATTTAAATACCCATTATCACTTTTGTGTTGATTGGGGATTTTATTCATACACCCAAATTCCAATTCCAAGGTTTTTTGACTTGGAAATTCATGGCCTTTATTTAATGACTATATTTATTGATGGTTTTGAGGAGGATATTATACATTTATTTTAGGGTTATGTTTGAATGTATAAATTCAAATATCTAGATTTAGTTATTTTTGCCTACTCATTTTAATTATAATTTATTTATTATATATGAAATATAACATGTATTTACAGTTGTAATTATAAAAAAATCGTAAATGATCTATCATGTGTATGAAGCTACTTATATATAACATAAAATCTTATATTTTAAGCCACTTATCATTTTAATGCTTCAAAACTAAATATTAACAACTGACCAATAAGATTCATCATGATTTCTATACATATTGATGTCATGTGTGTGTGACATATAATGCAATGGTGAAATATAAGACAATTATTTCTTGAGTTTAATGACACCTACAAATGAATTGCAAGGTTAGTAATCAAAGATAATAGGACTAGGCCAAAGGAAAACCATCACCAAATTGAGTTTGAAGAGTAAACTCCTTTGTAATTCATCACCATAAGGGAAAATAGACTCCAACCAACTTTATCCACTTCATCAATCCTAAAATAAATATAACAATATAATCATTTTGGTTAATTAATTCAATGTAGAGTTTAGTCCATCTTGCATAGGGAGGTCAATTCTAAGTAGGAATTCTATCTCAGATAAGTAATTATTATGCATAATTAAGTCCCACTTTGAAAACTAAAACCCATATTCAAACAAGGAATATAATAAAAATTATTCTCATATTAGTATAAGAAAAGTTTCAAAACTAGACCCCACCTTGAGAGAAAGACTATCCCAATGTTTCCCCCCTCTTGAGAAATGGAATCATAGTAATACATTCATTAACAATAAAATAAAATATTAATAATGGAAAAATAACTTAGTTATAACATTCCAACTTGTCATCAACAAAATTCACATGCTTCTCTAGACAAACAAACTCATCAAGCCTGACCATCTTTTTTTTTAAAATAAATAAATTTTAGGGTCTTGTAAAGGGGTAATTTTAATTGAGTGAGAGGAGGGAAATTTAAATTGAGTAAGATGAGGTATATTTGTAGTGAAGGTAAGGTTACTTTACAGGGAAGGTAGATAATTAGCGTGGGTTTGTAAAAAAAATCATGCAAAGATTATGAACATGTTCATATTATGGTTCAGATTAGGGATCAAAATATGTAGCTTAGATGAATTGAGGGGATTTTTTAGCATCAATAATATGTTCACCTTATTCTTTTCACGATACTCTCTCCTATATGTAGTGAACATTCTATAGTTTCATATTATAAAATCTTTAAAACAATGTAGCCATGATGATAGATAGGGATATGAATTTTACTCATAGAGGAGCTTATCATTACGATTATGAAATTTCTATTGAGTGTATAAAGATGGTGAATATTTAAATATAATGAACTAGAGACTCACAAATAATATATTAGGAGGATTAAAACCTTTTTTTACCATTAAATGGGTGTAAAAGTTTTTATTACTAACACCATCGAATGATGTTTCTAATTTCATAATGAAGTATGTCACTTAAGGTAAGGGATTTCATAACAAAATATCACCTTAGTATTTATTCATATTCTGCTTTGATTTACTCCCACACAATTCAAAGGAAAGACTCTTAGAGTGTATATAGATTTATTACTTCCAAATATATCATTGAAAGTGAGTTACTTTTATATGAAGGATATTTTTACATGGTATCAATTGATGGTGATTTATGTGTATTTTTAATATTTTCATGAATTATATTATAACTAATTATTCAAGGATAAAAAAAGATAAGATAAATTGACAATTGCATTTCTTTTGATTTTCCTTGTTGGATAGGGAAAATGAAGTAAGGTAGGACAAAATGTGTTAAATATTTATCAGGTGGATTATCTTTTCAAATTGGAGGCATTTAATTCTCACACCTTCTTGTAGTTATTAGTTTTAACTTTAAATTTCATAAATTTCACAACCAATCTATTATGAGGATGAAAATTTATTTTTTATGAGTAAATGATGCAAAAGACATCATTACTAGAACTATGGAATGAAGTTTATGATTTTACAATGAAGCATGTAACTTGAGGGAAGGCATTCCATTATATTAACTCTCCACTTTAAATTACCATCCCACCTATGATATAACCAACATATAAATATTCCATATTTATTAATCAACATGTTATTGTTTGATCTAAAATTGAATTAATGTATTGATTAGTTCGTAATTACATAAAAGGAATAGAATAATTCAATGTGTTATAAATATAATTTTTAATATAAAAATAAAAATAAATGACTAAAATATAAAAATCTAAATAGAAACAAATAATGCTAAACTATGAAAAAGAGAGATTAAATTAGATTTTTGAGTCATTAGTTGACTGAATAGGAAAATAGAATATAGAGTAGACAAAATGTAGTAAACCTATAAATATTACAGAAGTTGAGCCTAAGTGCCCTTAAGGATAGGAATGCCTTACATAGGATAGGAGTGACCATTATTATTTTCCCTATTGGTCAATATTGTCTTTAAAAAAAAAATTGGAACTTCTAGAACAATCAAGTACAACCATGAAAATTATGTATTCTTGCATTGATTTCTTATTTATAAAGTGTGTAGAGACCTATATATTCCTTAATTAAGATGCAAACCTTAGCTTTGTTCCACAAGGAGATAAATATATGTGATGGAGTAATAATGTGTTATCAATTAGATTTGTGTTAGACTTCAACACCCTACTAGTTTCATTGCTTCCTACATACCAATAATCCAAATAGGGATCAAACCTCCATGTAGTTCTCCCACCTAAGTGATTTATGCAATTGAGCTCCTTTGAATATATAAATACATCTATAATTATCTTAAATACTTGATTATGCAAGATTAAGGTTACATAAAAACTGAATTCAAACTTGACTCATGACTGATTAAAGTTCATGGAAACTAATTTGGGAAGAATAGGGATCTTTTGATCAATGTGTACTTATGTAAATAAAATATTGTAATAGAATTGATGGGCTTGCCTATATGAAAAAAATTAATTAATTGAATGTTCTTTTATAGTGGTTCAAGAGGAGAAAAGACCCATTAGAGAGTTTATAAATATAAATAAAAACCCTAAGGATACTTTCTTTTTTGATAATTTGACCATTTTAATGTAAGCATAGAAATGACAGACAAGAAAAAAACATTGGAAATTCCTATTATATTGGTCATTCTTGTCCCTTCAGTAAAGGTGTTAAGTTAAGGGCCTGAGGAAAGGAAAACATATGAATAAATGTGTTTTTAGTAGTAAATTCATTTTTTTAGGTGACAATAAATGGATTGTGATGAAATTATATCTCCTGTTATGCTTAGAATACATCAAATTGATGAAATAGGTGATAATTAAGTACACATGTAAATTAAAAGTAAAATTGGATAACATAAGAATGATAAAGTGTTCATGAGAAAAATTAGGTTAATATTTCCCCTTCCCCAATTTAGTATAAAAGTTAAATTGTTATATTAAAGGGAATCCATACCTTAGTGTGTAAGGCACACTTTATTTTTTTTATGCATTATTTAATTACACAAGACATCATACAGTTTATAAAACCATGTAAAATATATGAAGTAGTTATTTCATTCCTTTGAAAACTTTAATTCTAACATTTGAAACTTTACTTGAACTTTAATAATTTTTTTTATTTTAAATTAACTTTGCTAAATTAAAAATTACTTGTATTTGAATGTTTTGAAAATTGAAATGGGATTATGGAATGAATATTAATGTATGTGTAAAATAAATGTTTATTTTTGTGAATTTTCTTGGTGATGATTCTTCCTTGAATCATTGGAGAATTGGTCCCTCCTGTCAATCACTTGGATAAGATGGTTGTTTATCTAAACCATTGGCTTAAGTTAGGGGTCATCAAAAACTTGAATTTGATATTTTGAAATTAAATAACACTCATTAAGGGATTTTGAACCTAAATTCAATTTATATAATATTTTAACTCCAAATATGTGAATGTTTTGAAATCTTAATAGATTCACACACTTAATTCTAGAGTACATAATGAACCCCAAGTCATGCAATATGCACCTAAACTGAATCAACCACTATAAATGTCTTGTAGATTCAATTTTAATATTATGTTATAGTTTAATTTGTTTGAAATAATTATCAAAGGATAATAGAGTACACTTATACTCCTATCATTTCCAAAACTAAAAATTAAAATATAAGTGGCACGAAATTGTAGCAGGCCCCCATTGTAATTGTAAAATTTGAAATTGTATGTGAATGCTCATTGTAAATTATGTTTGAATTTTTGAAATTATGTGAATTTTATCTTTTAAATAAAATAGGAGTGAATATTCAATTTAATATTCCCCAATTTCATTTTATGTGTCAATAATTAATTTTTGTAACATTTTGTAACAAATTATGATTGTACCAAATAAATAAATTTTAATTTTTAAAAATGGATTATCTCATACATGATAAACCGACTAAAATTACCCCCTTTGAAACATTTTATAAAAATTGTGATTTTTACAAATAAATAAATTTTATTTTTTTAAAATGTCTTATCTCATACATGATAAACCCATTAAAATGACCCCCTTTTGAGGTGAAGGAATTTTCTCTTGAAAGTCAGCTCATCAAAATAAAAGATAATTTGAACATGTGTATTAAATATTTTATCATTGAAAATTGTAGCATATGGAAAAAGTATGTTAGAATAGTAAATTTTGAATTTTGCATACAACTTAATATAAAAGCCTATATAATGTATCTTTGAAACTCATGGAATTAATATTTTAGTGTGTTAATATGTTGGAAGTGAATGATATGGATCATGGTACTTATCAAACTCATTAATCTCAACAAGGACACACACAAAAAGTACAAAAATATAAAAGATACATATATGGTCCATGGGCCAATAACAATGACATGTTCAAATGTCCTAAATAACTTGCAAAAACATGATAAATGTAAAAACTAAGGGACATGGTCAAATTTTGCACACAAAAAGGGCTAAGGGACAAAATAAATGACATTTTTAATTATCACACACACATAGGGTAAAGGGTTAAATCAAGTTCATGTTTAATTATTACAAACAACATAGGGCCAAGGTCCAAAGTAATGACATGTTCAAATGTCACAAACACATAAGGATAAGGGCCAAAGTAAGGACATGTTCAAATGTGAAACACAACATATGACAAAGGGAAAAAAAAAGGACATATTAAAATGATACACAACATACAAGATATCATAGAGATTCAACGATTAAACATTTGACACAAGGGCCAAGTGCCAACATAATAGAAAATCAAAATTAAAATGTTCTATGTATAAGTAAAAGACATCAAAAAACACATAATTAGTAAAAGTAGTCTAATATATTCATATGTATTGTGATCATTTAATATACAATAACATGTTCATGTACACTATGTAAAATATAAATGTTAGCAAAATATGTGTAAATAATTGAAATATCAGTAGTATAGGGGTTATAGAATGATAAAAACTATGAATAAGATTCCCCCAACTTAGCAAGGCTAAAGGGTAGAGGAAATTCCAACATCTTAATATTAATAAATTCTTGTATGTCATGCACAACACTTAATATATACCCATTAAATTTATGTGTGATATATAAATAATATGTTATATACCACTTATGAGATAAGTATAAAATTTCAAATATGTACACTAGATCCTTAATCATGTTTAGGTCTTGATTTTGGATTTTTTGATAATATTTGAATGTTTTTACATTTTGTGTAAACATATTATTTTTTTTGTATTTTTAAAATATGTAAAATAATAGTAGTAGATATTAGAATATAACCGAGATGTAAAAAATAAATTAAAGTAGACAAATTTGGATAGTTTTTGAAAAGTGTCACTTAAAAATGTGGGTTGGAATTGATTGATAGAAAGAATTTTCCTCATGGAATGTGAAATGATTTTTTTATAAATCTATAGGAGACTAAAAAATGTATGCAAATAACTAAATTTACATTTTTCATTTCATCAAAATTACATTTGTTAAAATATGTCACAATGATGGAATAATTGAGCTTGAAAGTAAGATATTTTGCATGAAAAATAGGAAATTGCATACTGATATTGCATGAATAATATGGAAATTAACATAATTATATCTCTATGTTATATAAATTCAAGTTCTAGGTAGATAAATACAAAGTATATGATTAATCAATGATGATGGTAGTGGTTTACATATTTGTCCTATTCTAGTTGATTCTATCCAAAAATAAAAATGATATAATTCTAGAAAAAAATGTACATGAAGGTAGATGATTATCACTATTAAATAAATTAATCACTATTTTAGACTATATAGACCTATAAGGGAAAATAGAATCATCAAGAGGCCAAAAATTTAGTGAAATCCAAGGGCATGGAATAAGGGATCAATTAATCACATATGCAAAATAGAGGAATACGATGTAAGAAATTAATAGTTATATATAATTAGATTTATGTTATTTTTTGTATTTTTATTTGAAATTTTCGTATTTATATCAATACACAAGTTACCCAATGATTCCATCAACATATTATTCAAAAAAATTGGTTAAGAGTGGTAAACATATTACCTTAGTTGAGAAAAATTACCTAGTGTATGAATATTAGAATTAAGACATGCATTATATTCAGTGATAAATTTATTCAAATGATTATTAATATGATTTTGAGTAGGAACCATGGATATAGGAGATGTAAGAGTACATGAAACCTCATGAGGTGTTGTATAATGTTGTGTAAATTTTTGGATTTTTTAAGGTATATGTTTCATAGTATAAATAATCATCTTAGGATATGTTACAAGTGTGTGTTTGGTTCTAGAGGATATACTTTTTGATATAAATTTGGTTTTGATTTGTTTGATTTTAAACATTTTGTATTTATTTATTATAATAATTTTGATTAGATGCCAAAATCATGTTTTTCAATATATGTATAATTAAATTATGGTATTAGATGGGGAAGAGGAGTAACATAGAATGTATATGATACTAATATTTGATCCATGAAATTGTAAGAACTTGATTGTAATAAATATAGTTAAAACCTTTATGCACCATAGAATGTAAAAAAAGAAAAAATCAAAAATGGGTGTTCTGATATCATATAAAAAATTCCATTTTGAGGGAAAAAATAAAAGGGGTAGATATTATAACCGGGCCAACTTGAAGAGACAACACAATATGTCCCAAAATGGTTTTTTTTCTTACCATTGAAATATAACATTTTTATAAGTTTCCTATATATCACTTTGTGTGTAGCCCACTAAATGAACCAAGGTAGATTTAAATGTATTTATGCTTCATACATATCAACTTTCACATCATGAATAGATTGTTTATCAATATGAGCTCTTATACACAAAACATGGAAATCAGAATCATCATCAAAAGTAATCATAGGATGTAGTGTAACATTTTGAGGAATTGTAAAAATAATATCATCCAAAGGATGATCATACAATGTGAAAAGTGGATAATAATTATAATAATAATTTAATTTTGAAGTATCATTTTTGGTATCATGACAAGGAAATGTATTATTAAAAATATTAAGCTTATCATTATCATTTTGTTGAGGATTTGCTTCCTCTACAAGAGTGTCTACCTACATAAAATTATTTTCAATAATATCATTAATTATATGCTTGATTTTATAACACCTATTTTTATAATAACCATTACATCAATGATGATCACAATATGCATTTCTATCAGAGAATTTACTTTGTAATTTTTTCATGTCAATTTCATAAAGAAGAGGTAAAGTGATTAAGTGACATTCAAGTAACTTTTGTAGAATTTTATAAGGTGGTTTTGGTAATATATAAAAATTCCTACATGGTTGATCTAATTAAACAAATTGTTTTTAGGTTGATAAATAGAATTGACTTGTATCTTTACTTTCACTTTAGTATATTGCATCTTAGATTTTTAAGATAATTTACTTTTAAACTTGGTTCTAGTAGTTGTATAGACATAAATGTGTACTTAATTTTTATAAGATAGTTTACTTTTAATTTAGATAAAAGAGTTTGATTTAAAAATTTTGGGAATATTGGGGTTTTGTTCCTAATTTAGTTAAAGGGTCTGAATAGTAAAATAAGTCAATAATTATGTCATAATTAACCTATTGATTTTTTAATTTTGAGTGTTGTTTAGAATTTTTTAAAATAGCAAGTGAATAAAGAGAAATCTAATTTGGCTTAAAATTGTGTTGATCTAATTGAGGTATAGTTTTCTATTGACTATGTAGAACTAGGAGACTATCAAAAAATAAGATTTGAAATTCATTTTCTAATTAGATAAAAGTGATAGAAATAAATAAGAGTTTCATCAATGCTATTTTCCACCTCTACTACTATTGTCTTAAGGATTTGAGCTTTCTAGGTTTAGTTTGACAGGTCTATGTGACCCTATCTCTAATGTTTCAATAGCTAGAAGTCTATAGAACTCCTTATAGAGTAAATTTTATCTTCAAACCCTATCTTCTATTATACTTTGACTAGATTAAAACAAGAGGGGGGTTAGTGTGTGTAGGATGAACTATATGTGCTTCATACCCCATGTGTGGGCATGTTGCCTACATACCAATACTCTAAAGAGGTATCAAGCCATATGTAATTCTCCCTTTGAAAGTGCTTGGTATAATTGTGATATGAAAATGCAAAGAAATGCTCAACTAGGTATGATTGAGATGACTAGGGATTGTTGTAAGGATTTGAATATGTTTTAAATAATATTAAATGGTTATATGTAGAGAATAGGGAAATATGCTTGAAGAGTCTTGCTTATATTCTTTCTTACTTTGTGATATTTTCCAGCCCTTTTCAAATGATCTTTGACTAGGCCTTTATATGGATCTATTGGTCATGGATTGAATTTTCTCATGTTATGATGACAAGGATAAGGATGGAAAACTAGAAGGAATTGATCATTGGGGCCAAAAATAAGTTTGGACAATAGTGCCAAAACTAGATAAGAGTGACATTGGTGCTATAGTCCTAGTGTAGTGTTATTGTCCTAAGTAGATAGGATCTAAGGGGATGAATTAGTCATAAAAAGAGGGTCCTAGCTTAGTTGGATCAATTTTTGAAGGATATGGATGATTTTGAATTAGTGAAAACAATCTTAAGAGGGTCATGAGAGAAAGCAAGATGGATCTATGGGTTAGGTGTCATCAACAATGATCAAGTTACCATTTTTTGCATTTTATATGACTACATTTATCCCCCCTTTATTTTAGTGATGCATCAAAGCAAAATATTAGGATAAAGGAAAAATATAAAGCATACCTAAACTTACCTACAAGGGTGAAGCTCATGAAGCTTATGTGATGTTGGGTGTGCTTAGAGAGAGAATGTTTTGAAGTGTGAATCTATAAAATAAAATGAAGAGTATATTAGTTCTTATTAGATATACTATATCTAAATTAAGAATGTACAAAGCTGGGTAAGAGAGAGGAAGAGAAATGAATGAATACACCTCACTGAGTACATGGACCAATAAAAAACTTGTTATGATTCTAAGTGATGATAAGTAATGTTGGATGATATTTTACCAAGAGTAATATCATGAATGGAGTTGAGTGTTCAATTTCCCAAAAAGTGGCTCAAAAATGCAAAAGCTAGCCCATTGGCTCCATTATTACCCACTAAGTGATGTTATGTGGTCATACGTATGTTGATTAATGTTTGAATATGTCTCTAATATATTTTAGGAGATGGCTCAATAATACAAAGTCTAGCTAGTCCTTTGGCTCCATCATTTCCCTATGAAGTGAATCTATGAACTGATACCAGTATGAAATTTATGTTGTATGAGATGGATCCTAAATATCATGAATGGATTTTGATCTAAAAAAGTTGGCATGGATAGTTAAATGTATGATAGAAACTAATTCACTCTTGGCCACTCCAAAAGATGGAGATTATGCTTGTATGAAAGCCACTCTAAAAATGAGAATCTAGCTTATGTGGAAGCCACTCAAGAACTCAGGAGCTTGGGAATGTGGAGGGTATGCTTGTATGAAAACCACTCTAAAATGATGACAACCACTAATATATGTAATAAGGTGTGTAACTACTAAGAATGCCTTGGTAATGTTGAACTCAGATAGAAAATGAAAAAAATGTGCCATGCACATTACCTCAAATCATTGATGTCTAAAACATGGATTCTAATCTGGAAGTTATACTAACTATCGTATCTAAAAATGGAAGTGAGAGACATAATGGCATACATGCTATCCCCTATATCTAGATTCTTTGAGAAATTTTTTTACTAAAACTACTAATTTCAGACTGGTCTGGCTATGCAAATCTATAGTTGAACCTATTTTTTGTCTGCTTCTAGAACTTCTAGTTTTTTTGTTATCTAGACAAGAGCACTAGAAATAGCCAATAGTGCTACCAATGTTGTAGTCCAATATTAGAAATATTGTCTTGGGTTAAATTTGATGACTATTCTTGATTCTTGACTATCTGTCTAATTTATTTTGATTGGTTTGATGTTTGGTTGTTGTTATAAGTGTTTTAAAACTAGATTTTTTTTATTGATAAGAGCTTTGATCTATGTGACAAAACCCCTATTTGTTGCCTCATACTTTGAGGGTAGGAATAGATACCTTTTAATGAATTCCCTCAGAATAAATAGCCTTATAAGTGTATTACACTACAAAATATGTGATATATCAATGATAATTAACAATATATCTCAAGATATAACATGTTTTTTATTGAGAGATTGTTAGATCAATAGGGTTATTATTAGCTAGATATAACAATGTAAAAGCATGTGAAATGTATTGAGATATAAATGAAATTTTGGTTAGTTTTTAATTGGATGGATGGAGGGATGGAGCATGATGTCCATCATGGCATCCAAGAAATTAAGATAATGCATGATTTAGATCATGTCATTGTAAATAATGAGAAGCAACAAGAAAGAAGAACACAAGTCAAGAAGCAAGAAGAATACAAGAGTGGCCAAGGGGCCAAGTAAACAAGGGACATGGGTACATGTCACTCAAATTGGAAATCAAGCATACAAGAAATGTTCAAATTCCATATACACATATAATTGAAACAAGTAGGGTTGGCATGAAAGCCACAATCATATAAAAGAGTATAGACAAGGGACATTGGAAAATATCCAAAGGAAAAAACATGAATATAATCAAAGGACATTGGAAAATGTCTTAAGGCACACACAATACATAGAATCAAAAGACATTGACCAATGTCCTAAAGCACATACTAGAGACAAAACAAGAACTAATAAATACAATCATATCTAGCTATATAAAGAAAGAAAGGAAGGCATGTAATAACTAGAAATATGATCGCATCTAACTAATCAAAGAAAGAGGTAAAGTATGCAAGACATGTTAGTACAAGACTAGTTATATACTAAGAAATACACAAGTTTTAAATACTAGTGAGTGTCGATAGAGTAATCTATATAAGCTAATAAGTAATGTATATCAACATGATAATTATAGTGTGTGGTGAAGGAATGACATAACCTAGATGGTGTAGTCATATAGAAGATGCCCTTAGTGGGTATGTATATCGATGTATGTCTGGATGTATAAATAGGATACCTCCTTAATGGGTAAAGTGAAGCAATCAAGGGTCTAGAAGTCACTACATAGACTCAAGGAAGATCAAGTGAAGCATGATAATTAGATAAATTGACAAATAATAGGATATAAAAATAGATGTAAGTCTAGCATGATAGTAAAAATATAAAGCATGGATGATGCACACAATTAAAATATTTTTGGTGTTTTTGAATTATTTCTATGTTTTTGAATTTTTAAAATGTTTATGAGTGATGTATAAGCAATAATATAAATAATATGTACAATAAAATACTGAGAAACTATGTACAAGTAAGTAGGGAAAGGATGATACTAATTGATGAGTCTCATGGGAGACTCCCTATCATGGTGTCCTGTATCAAGGAAAGAAATCATGTGTGATCATTAAACATGATGGAAATGTTGAGACTATGGCTTTGAAAGCTATATATGTTGTATTTTATCTAAAATATTTGAAGTAGAAACCAACTATGGGGTACCCCTATAAATTTGAGAATTAAATACAAGTATAGGGCTCTTAGGGGCCCATCTAGAAGTATGGCCTCTCTAAACATGTGCTCTATGAGTAGACACATGAGATCTCAATGATACTACTCTATGTGTGAACACTATATTTGGAAGCTGGATAGAACCCTAAAGCTATGGAGGTGTATGAATTTTCTATGCTAGTGATGGATGCCTTAATTGTGGTTGAATCAGAACTATAGGAAGAACTATAACTGGTGGAGAAAATAGAACTAGAACTAGAAGCAAAACTAAAATTGGTGACTAAACTATAGAAGATGGCTCTGAAGTGGGGAGTGGTAACTCATATGGAACTCCACTAATTGTAATAACCTGATTAAAATGAATGAATTTCATGCATCTATGAATTGTATAAGGTAATTCTCAAAGTTTTTGAATCCATGGTCAACCAAGTAACATATCAAAAACTCCTACACTGAGAATAATAGTGAGTGGTTTGGCCACATGTGTTTGACTAACCTATAGATGAAGTAAAATCTCACCTAATGAACTCTTTATATCCCCACTAAACCCATTGATAACTATGTTTATCAGTGTAATATCCTACTCTAAATATCCCAAATACTACAATAACATCATAGTTTACATGTTCACACTGGATCCATTATCTATGAGAACACTATGAATAGGATGATTGTGAATGTGAGCTCTAATAAAGAGTGCATGATAGTATATATCATCCTCAATGATCTCCTACTCTGAGAAGGAGATGGAAGGGCTAGTGGGAACTCTAGAACTATATACACTAATCATGTTTCTCAAAAGATGTAACTCAATTAAAGGTGCCATGTATGTAGTTGGTGATGGATGTGCATGATATACATGGTGAAACCCTAATTGATCCCCTATCTCCTATTTGGAATGCTATGGAAAAGGATCTAAGAGGATTTTCAATGATTTATGATATGTTTACTTTGCCTAAGGAGGCTCAATTGAAGTTCTAAGATCAATATGATTACCATCTATTAAATCTTGTATCTTGTGTCACAACTTGATACATATATTTGTTGTATGGCTTGATACCCTATGAAAATCATAAAATGCATGTTGATCATATCTCCATAGAAGAGGATTTGTTGGGCCAACTTCCCTAATAAAAGGGAGTGATATGATGTTAAAATCTAATAACTACTATAAAAATTTGGCTAGAGAAACTGGTAGATTGGTAAATGTACACTGAGGAGGTGCTGATAAAACTACATGTTGAGGGGGCTCTGAATCCATATAAACTATCGATTGATTTTGAATCTTGTTATTATTGACCTTGAATTTATATGGGACTTTTCTATTACTCTTGGTGGTTTTTTCTAAGATACTTGTGTACTTAAGTTTTCCCATTGAAATTAACTTGAATTCTCTTTTTTTTAGTGTGTGACATAATTCAATGAAGGAAGAGAATATTTTGAACATAATTTATTCATGTAAAGATGGTAAGACACTCTATTTGAAGAGATCTTGTAAATCTTGATCGGCCATAGGGCTAGTCATATTAGCCAAGATAGTCTTATATCGATGAACATAATCTATGAGATGCCCATTTGACCTTTATTTCTATTGTGCAACTTGGGTGTGTGAAACCTTATCACCAATGTTAATGTTGAAATGAGCTAGGAACATGTTAGCTAAGGGATTGAATGCACTAACCAACTAATTTTTTAAACTATAGGACCATTGTAAATCATAATCCTTTAGGCTCTGTGGAAAGAGCTTGGTAAATAGCTAGTCATTTGGGACATAATCCAAGCATAATGAATGAAAATATCTCAAGTGTGTATGTGTATCACACTTTCCATCATATAGAGTAAGCTTGGGTTGAACAAAACCTATTGGCAAGGGTGTCAAAGCAATATGACATGTCAATGGTGTATACAATAGATAAAAATAATCCAATGACTATATATATTTAGAGACACCTTGCTCAAGATTTATCACCTTGGATTGAAGATATTTTATCTATTATACAAAGGCTACCACATCAGGAGACAAAGATGTACTAGTTGTAATTGGTGGCATAGAGGTAGGTTGGCCTGCTATAAGGGGTTGTTGAGACATAGTTGTCCCTATAGTGTCATTTGTAACTAGTTTCTCTATGGTTTAGGAAGTTGACCATTATTCACTCTTTGTTATTTTTATTATAGTATTTTAAGCATGTCATCTTTCATGTCAGGGTGTTTAGTTAAGATTTCTTGAAGTTCCCTTTCATCAGTTTCATTAAAACCAGTATATTAGGCCATTGGTAAAGTAGGAAAATAAGTTGAAATTTGATTGAAGTTTTTTCAAAAATTTATAATATCCAAAGTGTGAAATAAAGAAGATACTAAATATAGGGAATGTAAAATCCTAAAAATAGTTAACTGGAAATTGGATAAAAAATATATGGAGCTTACAAACATATAAGGTGATACCTCAAGAAGCAATGGGACCTAGTATATGAAACTAGGGTTTTGATAATGATATTTTTGTAAAATACAATGGAATTTGGAAAATGAAATTGGATTTTTTATTTAAATATGCAGCTAAAAATTAAGAAAGTTATTGGAAATGCTTGATTGTATAGGACCTAATATGTGTAACTAGGGTTTTTTGATTTTTTTTTTTTTGAAATTACTATTTAATTTTGAATTTTTAAGGGATTTTATAATTTTAATATGCTATTGAAAATTCAAAAATTTGTTGGAAAATTACTAGAAAAATATTGTTACCTAGTATGGGCAACTAAGGTTTAAAATAAAATTATTTGAAAATTTACTACTAAATTTTAAAATTTAAAATTAATTTATGATTTAAATATTCAAGTAAAAATTCAAAAATTTATAGTAAAAATTAGTGAGAATATTACCTTAGGGTTTTTAGGTTTTTGTGCACAAATGAAGCAAGTTCGGTTTACCAAATGATTTAACAACTTTGAGAAATTAAGGCTTTATTCCTAATTTAGTTAAAGTGTCTGAGTAGTAAAATAAGTCAATAATTATGACATAATAAACCTACTAATTTGTTAATTTTCATTTTTGTTTAGAATTTCTAAAAATATTAAGTGAATGGAGAGAAATCAAACTTAGCTTAAAATTATGTTGATCTGACTAAGATAAAGGGTGATATAGACTATGCAAGACTAGGAGACTATTACAAACTAAGATTTGAACTTCATTTTTTGATTGGATAGGAGCACTAGAACTAGATAGGAGTGTCATCGGCACTAAATTCTACCTCTATCACTATTGTCCTAAAGATCTAATTTTTTTAGGTTTTGTTTGACAAGTCTTTGTGACCTTATCTCTGAAGTTTTGACAACTAAAAGTCTATAGAGCTCCTTGTAGAGTAGATTTTCTCTTCAAACCCTACCTTCCACTATGCATTAACCAAATTTAAACAAGAGTGGAGGGTTAGTGTGTGTAAGATACATTGGACATGCTTCACACCCCATGTGTGGGTATGTTGCCTACATACCAATACTCTGAAGAGGGATCAAGCCATATGTAGTTCTCCCTTTGAAAATGCTTGGTGTAATTGTGATATGAGAATGTAAAGAAATAATAAACTAGGTATGTTTGAGATGAATATGGACTGGTGTAAGGATTTGAATATGTTGGAAATAGTATTGGATGGTTATATATAGAGAATAGGGAAATATGCTTGATTAGTCTTGCTTTTATTCTTTCTTACTTTGTGATATTTGCCAACCCTTTCCAAATGATCTTTGAATGGGATTTTATAGGGATCTATTGGTCATGGATTGAATTTTATCATATTAGGCTGATAAGGATAAGGATGGGAAACTGAAATGAATTGACCATTAGGGATAGAAATGATCTTGGATAATAGCACTAAAAGTGTACAAGAGTGGTATTGGAACTATAGTCTTAGTGTGGTGCTGTTGTCCTAAGCAGACAGGACCTAGGGGGATGGATTGGTCATGAAAATAGGGTCCTAGCTTAGTTGGGATCAAGTATATAAGGCTAAAAATGACTAAGAATCAGTGAAAACAAGCCTAAGAGGGTCATGAGAGCAAGAAAGATGGACCTATGGGTTGGGTGCAATTATTCATGCTCAAGTTACCATTTTTTGCATTTTATATGACTACATTATTGTATCTTTACTTTTGCTTTAGTATCTTGCATCTCAGATTTATAAGATAGTTTACTTTTAAACTTGGTTTTAGTAGTTGTATAGACATAAATGTGTAGTTAAGCTTATTTAAATAAATAGTTTTGACTTATCTATCTCTTATAGTATGACAAATATCTTCAAATGATTTAAACTTATTAAATATAATTGACTCATGTAATGGTGAAAGAAAATGCTTTTTGAATATATACTGTACCTAATTGTTTATTAACACATTAATAATTTTATCCAACATAGTCTTTTAATCAAGAACATAATCACTAATGGGTTCATTAGTTCCTTGTTTAATCTTAGAAAAATGTGCATGTGAAATATTTTCATCATTGTTTATATCAAAGTGTTTGAGAAATAAATATGCTAAAGGATTAAATGCTTTCACATATTGAATAGGTAAGTCATTAAATAAACACAACCCATAGTATTTTAATCTTATTTTAAAAAAAAATTAGTTAGTAATTTATCATTAAATGCATAATCTAAGCATATTATGTGAAAATATTTGAAATATCATTTATGATCACCCTTACCCTATTATATATGGATATTATGAGATAAAAAAATGGTGGGTAAATAATAAGATGTAATATCATGTGCTAAAGGATTATTAAGTAAATCATGGGAATCCATTGATTGGCTAGCTTTTGGTATATCTTACTCTAATTTCAAAACCTTAGCTTTTATAAATATAATTACTTGCTTAAGGGATTGAGCATTAGATGAAGTATTTTGTATAATATGTGTAACTATCAAAGGATTGGAATGGATTACATTTTTAGGTATAGGAATAAAAAACTATTGTAAATCATATGTTCCCCAAACCTAAATATGTATATGGGAAAATAGTATCAATACTAGGAGTGTCTACACCTATAGTAGGGTTTATAATGCAAAATGGCTCTTATTTCACATTAAAGTTATAAATTTTAGATTTTCAATTATTTTTTGAAGCTAATATGATCTCAATGACTTTGGGTATGTCTTGTTACATTTTATGAATACTTTCTTGTAATATATATATATATATATATATATATATATATATATATATATATATATATATATATATATATATATATATATATATATATATATATATATATATATATATATATATATATTATTATTATTTTATATATATGTATATATATATATATATATATATATATATTTCTTGGTAAAATCTTTTGATATCATCAAGATGAATCCTATCTGAACCATCATCGGTATCTTATGCATTTTTCTCATTACCTTGTTCATCTTGATTATGTTCTTGAACATGTTCATTAATAATTTCTTCATCAAAATAATAACTAATGTTTGCATTAGTAGAAACAATTGTAACATTTTTTGATAAGAATATGGATATGTCTAATTAGAATCTTACTTATTATATAACTTTTCCTTAAAGGAGTATTATATAAAAATTACTTATGTGTCATATTAAAAAAAACATTAAGGGAATTTTCTAATATAAAAAGGAAGGACAAAATTTATAATAACGGGGAAACTTTACAGATCCAAATGTAATAAAAATTTGAACCCTATAAAGTTAAAACCCTAAGAAAGACCTAGGGTTTTTCAAGGTTTGATCAATAAATAAATAAACTAATTATTTTATCTAAAATTGAATTAATGTGGTGATTAATTATTAATTATATAAATATAATAGAATAATATAAGTTGTTATAAATATATATTTTAATACCAAACTAAAGATAAATGATTGAAATAGACAAATAAAATATAAATGAGGATAAACTATGAAAAAGACATAGATGAACTTGAATTTTTGAGTTGTTAATTCACTAAAAATAAAATAGAATGCAAGAACAAATAGAATATAAGAAACCCAAAAAATATTAGAAGTTAAGCCTGAGTACTCTCAAGGATAGGAATGTCGGGTAGAGGATAAGATAAACTATCATTATTTTCCCTTTTGGATGATCTTGTATTTTATAAAAAAAACTATAACTTTTGGAATACTTGAGTACGATTGTGAAAAATAGGTCTTCCTACACTAATTTCATATTTAGAAAGTGTGAAGATACTTGTATATGCCTTATAATATATGTGAACCCTAAATTTGTGACACAATGAGATAAACATATGTGAAGGAGTAAAAATGGGTTAATGGTTGGAGTTGTGATATAATCAACACCATGATATGTTGATCAGTACATACATACCAATACTTTAAAGAGGGATAAAAACTCCATGTATTTCTCCCACCTAAGTGACTTGTGTAATTATGCTCCTTTGACAATATGAATACATCTATAATTGGATTGAATATTTGATCATGTGGGATAAAGGTTGCATAAAACTAAATTTAGACTTGGATAATGGCTACTTGAAGTGCTTAGAAATTGATTTGGGAATAATAAGGAACTTTTGTTTAATGTGCACTTGTTCAAATAAGCTCTTGTAATAGAATTGAAGAACATAAAAAGATATAAGAAATGAATTAATTGAATGTGTTTTTATAGTGGTTCAAGGGTAAAAATACATGTTCAAGAGTTTATAAATATAAATTTTAATCTAAGGATAGTTTACTTTTTGAAAATTTGACTTTTTTTATTGTAAGATAAAAATGATAGATAAGGACATGAACATTGGGTTTTCATATCCTATTGGGTGTTCTTGTCCCTTCAAGAAAGGTGTTGAGTTTGTAGTTTAAGTCAAGGAATTAATATTTAGTAAGATCATTTTTTTAGTTGACAATATATGGCATTATGATGCCATTTGGTCTCCCCTTATGCTTAATATAGGTAAAATTTATGAAATAGGTGTTAATTAAGTGTACATGACACTAATGGTAAAAGGAGATAAAATATGAGTGATCAAGTATTCATAACCATATTTAGTTACTTTATCTTCAAAAAATTACTCTATAAGTAATGGATTTAATGTGGGTTAAATACAATAATCAAAATGTCTTTTTTATGTTTCTTATTGTATTCTTAAGTTCCATTTGACCTGACATTGATGTGTTCAACCTATGCCTTTATCAAATGCATCATGATCAAATATGATGTAGATGCTAGAATTAATTACCTTTATAGTTAAGTTATTATTCTTCCAAGATATCCTCTTGTCATAGTTGAGATGGGTATTTATGAGATTCATACCATTTATGAAGAGGGGCAAGAGAACATTCATATGTATAAGTACCAGATATTTTCACATATAAAAATTTGAATGGTTGTTTTGGTATCCATTATTTTTATGTTGTCTCATCCTCTTATCAAAGTGATCATAGTTGTATTAAACTAGGAGGTGTGTATTATCATACAAAAATTAATATGTCAACATTGTGATTTATTCATTATAGGATTTAACATTTTTTATTCCATATATTTTTAAAATACAATATTAGAATGTGAATCCTTTAAAATAATTTTTCATTCAGATACATTTTTTTTAATCTTGTCCCCTTCAAAGTGGTTGTACTCCATGGTCTAATGATCCTAGAGAATCTTCACTATATCTGATTTCCCACATCTAGTTGTTATAAAACATCTTATATAAAAAACAACTAAAGGTATTATCATACAAAACATTAATATGTCAACATTGTGATTTATTCATTATAGGATTGGGTATTAATGGGGTGTATTGATATTTTATTTTAATACATTTCATGTTTTTTTAAATGTATATTAAGGGCCTCTGAATTTCAATTTTCCTTTTGGAACATAACACTTCAAGAGATCAAGGAATAATATTGGTCTATAGGTCTACACCAATTAGATATTATAGGCATATTATTGATTACCACTTATAACTTCTATTTATTAAAAATATGGTAGATTTATAGTAGGATGTGGATATCGCATAGGATTTAAACCTATAGTGGACTACATCAAATCTATGGGTTTACTATCATGTGTTGAGTTTCCATTATGGTTGTATTTATTGGATGCATCCTAGGTTGTATTTAGTATTTGTAGACATTTTTTTATTAGGTTTTAAGGTATATATTTTTTAATAGGACCCTTATTTTAAAAATTTGAAATATGTGTACACATCCTAGATATATGATGTCACTCTAGCCAAAAAATAGAGTTGATGTACTAATGTACATTTTTTTTTTTAAAATATAGTATAGGACTTGGTTTGGTCTAAAAAATTAAAAAGGCTTCAAACTTAAATGCACCAATAGCTTTGATAACCCAAACCTTAGCTTCAAATAACAAGTATATATTATTATAGAGATGGAAATAATTTTGAATATAGAGTTATCTTTGTGGGGATAGGGGTTATTTTATAAGTAATTTTTAGCATGGTCATATTTGTCATAGTGACATAGTCTACTAAAACCCTAAAAACTTTATCCCTACACTAACTAGTAGAAATAGTTTGTTGTTCAAGCTTAAACATTGATTAATCCACAAATTACAAGAATTTCAAATCATATAAGTGATTCATGATCCAAAACCCATGTTTTATAATATCCTACAGTCTACAATATGAGCAAATTATGATTAGTTATTAGTTATAGAAGTTTTTAATAGAAATAGTAGACTGAGAACGGCAAGTCACGATGAAAATAAATGCAAATGACATTTATTTTAATTTTCTTATGTTTATTATATACCTAGGTCAAGGCTAAGTCATGCCATGATAATTGAAGTTATTGGCGAGTAACTATAGTTACTAGCTCATTTATAATTGTGGTTATCAAGGCACTATATGACACATGGTAAATTTTAAGGTTACCTATCTACACACAAAATTTTGGTTACTCATGGTTACCTAGTGGTTACTAGTGGGTTTTAAAATAGAATTATTTTACATTAAATATAATTTCATAATCATCATTCCTACATCAATAAACCTAAACATAAGTAAAAATTTCAATTTCAACATCTTCCAGAATTATCATATCTCTGAACTTAACTAAACAAACATACTATCAAATGTGTATATCACATGATAAAAATAATATAGAGGATTACAAAAATGTACTAAAAAAATAACTAGATACTATCAGGGATTCAAAAATTCATAGGTATTTCATAAGGGTGAACAACCATGCCACACAATTATTATTTTTTAAATGATCAGTTATTCTACATGGTTTTTTATTATTACACTATTTAAAAAACACACAAGACCAACAAACATGGTCTCAAAAATTGTGATTATTGTATGTTCAAACTAAATAATAAAATAAAATTTAAATATTCCAATTTCTCTATTAGGACAATTGAATGTTTATGATTATAGATATATTAATTACAACTATCTATAAAATGCCAAGAAATATCAATCCCAAGGGTTCTATCTCATAATTTTCACATACCAGATGTATTAATGAATCTATTACCTTCTCTATGAATTTCTAATTTACTAGTGATAAATGGCCTCAATTTAATTTTGGTATTTCACCAATCTATTGGGATCAAACTAATATTTCCAAGGGAAAATGGGCTAAAAATCCATTGTATACCCAAGATATTACAATTTTTTTTACCAAATTCTCCAATCAAGAACAAAAAAATTATTTATGATGGTCAAATGGAAATCAAATTTAAGGGTGAAAATTTTATATTATGTTCAAATGGACATAAAATTTAAGGTCTACCATTAATTTTTTTGGGAGGGTTCCTAACTATGGTGAGAAAAAAATCACCTTGGTTGGGAGTACTCCCAACCGTGTAGAGGGAATATTTTTTCCTCTCCATAGTTTAGAGGGATCCAAACCATGCTGAGTATAAAAATTATATTATAACCATGGTTAGGATCCCTCCCAACCATATAAAAGACACAATTTTCCTTATTTATCATTAGGAGGGCTCAAAACCATAGTGAGAATATTTTATGCTCACCATGGTTGAGATCCCTCCCAAGCATAGAGAGGGAAAATTTATTCTCTATGGTAGGGAGGACTCCCAACCATGGAGAGGACAAAATTTACCCTCTCCATGGTTATGAAGGCTCCAAACCATGGTGAAAATTATTTTATCACCATGGTTTGGATCCCTCCCAACCATGGAGATGGAAAAAAATCTTACCATGGTTGGAAGCTCCTCCCACCCAACCATTGAGAAGGGAAAAACAAATCACCATGTTTTGGAGACATCCCAACAATGGAAAAGTAAAAAAAAATACTTATCCATGGTTTGGAGGTCTCCTAACCATAGTGAGAATATTTTTTTACTCACCATGGTTGGGATCCTTCCCAACCATGGAGAGAGGAAATATTGCATTCTTTTTTGTTTGGATCTCCCTCCAACCATGGAGAGGGAATTTTTTTTCCTATCAATGGTTTATATCCCTCCCAATCATTAAGATGTAATTTTTTTATGTCTATGGTTGAGAGTTTCTATCTCCTTAGTTGGGATGGCTCACAACCATGGTGAGAAAAATAATCTCACCATTATTGGGAATGTCCCAACCATGGAGAGGAAAAATTATCTTATCCAAACCATTGTGATAATTTTTATCTCACCATGGTTGGGATCCCTCCTAACCATATATAATACATTTTTTTCATTCTCTATGGTTTTAAGGGCTCCCAACTAAGGTGAAATTCTTTTTCCTCACCATGGTTTGGAGCCCTCCCAAATATGGAGTGGGAAAAAATTCACTCTGCATGGTTTCGAGGGTTCCTAACCATGATAATATTTTTTTTGTGATGATATCCTAAATAATAATGGAGAGGATAAATTTTTTCCTTTCCATAGTTAGTAAGGATTCCAACCATTGTGAAAGTAAAAATATCACCATGGTCCTCTCTATAGTTAGGAAGGATCCCAACCATTATGAGATAAAAACAATATCACCATTTTTGGGATCCATCCAAACCATAGAGAGATTAAAAAAATTATCACCATGGTTGGGATCCCTCCCAACCATGAAGAGGAATTTTGTTTTCTCTCCATGATTGGGAAGGATCCTAACCATGATGAAAAACCAAATCTTGCCATGGTTGGGAACTCTCTCAACCATGGAGAGGGAAACTTTTATCCACTCCCAACCATAAAGAGATTTTATTTCTCTCTCCATTTTTGGGATCCCTCCTAACCATGGAAATTAAAAACATTTTCCTTCTCCATGGTTGGTAAGGATCCCAACCTAAGTGATAATTTTTTTCTCACCATGGTTAGTAGGGATCCTAAACATGCTGAGATTATTTTTTTGTTAGGCTTCCAAACAACCATGGAGATGAAAAAATTTCTCCTCTCCATGGTTTTAAATACTCCCAACTATGGTTAGAAAAAATATTTTCATGGTTTGGAGACCTCCCAAGCATGGAGAGGATAAATTTCCCTTTTCATGATTTGAAGGGTTCCCAACCACGACGAGGAAAAAATAAATTCACTATAGTTTGGAGCCCTCCTAACCATCAAGAGGATATAATTATAAATACACTCATATTTATTAAAATATGAAACTCTATATGTTTATTATAATGAATTATAACATTTTATATGTATTTATATTCTAAGATCTATTTTACTATTGTTAAAAAGTAAACATATGAATTTGACTAGTGTAACACATTTATAATACTATGGTATTTTCTCATAATTATATATAAATTTATAGGATTATCCTTAATTATTTTATGGTTCTTAAATATACACAAGTAATATTAGATACTAACTCTTTTTAGTTTCAAAATATAAACCATTTTATTACAATCATTATGACCTTATTGGTGGCATATTGTTATGTATATTTGATATCAAATAAAAATTGAGTTTTTAGATACCAAGATATTATATATTATATGATAAAAAAATTAATTGTTATTATCTTAACTTTGAAATAGAGGATTGAGATGGGAAGTCTTCATGATTCATACTATCTCTATTTCATCTTTCTTAAGTTAGTCATACTCCTAAAGATGAGAATGATGAATTTAATTATCTAATAACACAAAAGTGTGACCCTTAATCTTAAGAATTTATAGGTGTATTAATTTTAAATGGAATAAGGTCAACCATTCCAATGATAGGATTTTTAGGGTTTAGTATAAATATGATCAATAATATCTTATTTATCCACTACCCTTTCATGAATTATAAAATGGGTCAAGTATGTGGTTTATGTTTATATCCTTGATTTCTATAATATAGTCCTTACACTTGGTTAATTTTACAAATTACAAAATAATGGGTTGTTAGATGGTACCACTAGAGGGTTGGGAAAATATTTAGGTTTAAAATTTAATAAGTTATCATGGGAATTTGACCTTTAAAAATATATGCATATCCATTGAGTGGGTGCCTTGTATGAAACCTAAAGATATATCCATATATATACTACAAGGATAAATACCATTCCCACTTTTATCCATAATTATGTAACTAAATGGACCAAATGATTATGCTCTACTTAGAATCCCAAATACCATTTATATAAAGGTATTGAACTTTGTTCACTTGTGTAGATCACCCTAGGATATTTTTGAGTGGATATCAATGCACCAACTACCAACATTAAACATGAATATAGTTAATAGTAATATAAATTATGTGTTATTATAAATATAATTTGTGCATTGAATATTTCCAAGGGATATTGAAGTCATTTATACAATAAATAACCCATGTAATTATATATGATATTCATGATGTAATTTTGTGAATTACTAAAAAAATGACATACTATACCATTATATACATAATATTACATTTAGAAAAATTGAAGTGGTAAAATAGACTAGGTAATGAATTAAATAGTTAACAAATAGTATCTTACATTATCTTTCTCTTCTAACTAAATCTATTATGAGTGTTTGAAATGATCTAACTAATGCATTATTAAGGTAAATAAGCAATAACATTATTCTCCTTCTTGGTATTTTTCATTTTTAAAACATGATTTTATTTTTAACTTATTATCGAGTATTATTACTTCTTGTTCATTGTCTATATCCTCATTATTAAGACAATTAACTCTGATGTGTATTCCATGATGAACTAGTTAGGGGGATATATGGCATTAAACCTTGTGAAAATATTTTTCAATATCACTATGGTATTTAATACTTAAGGTAAATCCTCAAAGGTGTTATTATGTTCCAATTTGTGCCTTAATGTCACTAAGACTTGAAGAGATGGTGGTGAAGCAAATGATGTTTTTTTTTTCAATAATAAATGAATGTAAACATTACTCTTAATATTTATAGTTCATTATTGCTTACGAGATGTGTAGAATAAAACTGTGGATGGACATGGAAAATTTCGCACAACTTTAATTCATTAAATGATTCTATGTGTTATCATTTCCATGGAATCATTATTCATAATTGAAATCATTTTTAATCATTTAAGATTACTGATAACCAAATACATTTATTAGTAACTATTTATATTCATATGCCTTGGGAAATGACTAGACCATCCTCCTTACATCCTTAACTGTTGAAATAACTATATTTTTAATGTTATATTATAATTGGTAAAGTGGCTCTCTAAGCATAGGAATATCCCTTTTAGAGTTTATCCTAGCTGAGGTATCAACCCTATTATTATTCTATCCATTATCTCTAGACTTGGGTGGTTATAAGGACTATTTGCATCATGCAAGAAAGGATTGTGATATAAATTAGTGAAGGGATGGTAACCCTAAAATTACATATCCTTACTAATCAAAAGCTAATAATAAATTCATCATGATGATTTCTCAAGTTTATAGTACTTATAATGATAGTTACAACATAGAAAAAAGTATAAAAATCAATGCAATAACTCACCATCATGGTATTATCACCATAAATTATTAGCTATTGTCACCATGGTTAGGATCCATCCCAACCATGGGGAAGGAAAATTGTGTCCTCTCTATGGTTTGGAGTTGACATCTCCATGGTTGGGTTGGACTTCTCACCATGGTTGGAATCCCTCCCAAAAATGAAGAGGGAAAGTTTTATCTTCACCATGGTTGGGAAGGCTCCCAACCATGGTGAAAATAAAAATATTATTTCCATGGTTATGGTCCCTCCCAATCATGGAGAGGATGAAATTTTCCCTCTCCATGGTTGGTGAGAAAAAAAAATTCTCACCATGGTTGGGATCCCTCCTAACTATTGAGAGGGAAATAAATATTTGTCCTCTCCATGATTGTGAGGGATCCTAACCATGGTGAGAGAAAAAAATCTCACCATGGTTGGGATCCTTCTCAACCATGGAGAGAACAAATCAAAATTTTCCATACCTATAGGGCCCCCAACTATGGTGATGAAAAATACATTCTCACCATTGTTAGGAGCCCTCCCAACCATAGAGAGGGAAAAAATTTATTTGTCCTCTCCATGGTTTAGAGGGATCCCAACCATTGTGAGAAATTATTTTAGGAACCATCTTTGAATTTGCTTGTTTATGCCTTGATAATTTCATTTTTGTATAATATTTTATTTTTTGTGTTGCAACTATTACTTGGATCTTGAAATGGGTTTGGTTTTATTCTTAAGGTTTTACATGCATCTTCTATTATCTTGATCTTTGGATTTATACTAAATTTAAATCAGTCTTAGTATAATACAATAATAATATATGTTTAATAAAACTATAATAAAATTACCTTTCAATATTTATTATATTTATTTCTAAAATTGCATAATATTTATTTCTATCATAAACATATGCAAATATAAGATGTAATTTTAAGTATATAAATAGGAACCTATTTAAATATTTTGAAAATTTAAGGAATATAAGTAATTTATTTCAATTCACAATATGGATTTTTAATATAAAAAATATTAAAAATCAAAGATTATTTTGTGCCTTTGTCATAACTTGTAGTGTTGTTGTTTATTATTTTGGATTCAAATTGGTGGTTTGAGTTTCAGAACTTGAATTGGAAAATTTTTATTTGATAAGGTAAAATTTAGGTTTTACAGGGACCTTATAACCACAAAAAGTGGAGTACGAAATTTTAAATAGGCCAAAATAAGTCCAAGAAACCAAGTTAGCAAAAAACTATAGTATTAAACCAAGAACCAAAAAGTGGGAAACCAAAAAAAACCTAGGAGGAAATCCCCTCTAGAGGGTCTTCAACATATTTAGGAGTCTTCACCAGGATGATCTATTTTACCTTATAAACCTTTTCTTGAGTGTGGTTCTTGGGGATTTAAATAGCTTCACCAAGGAAGAGCATGCAGGGGTGTTTTTATCCTTTAACCTATAGGGAAGAATATTTTGGGTTAACCCCCTTGGGGGAACCTAAAAGAGGGTATATTTAGAATTTTGGAGACTTAATAGTAGGTGATGGGGTGGTTTGATCAAACTAAATAAAGGATTAAACTAATAATTTAGCTTTTTTGTGTAAATAGTTCCAATCTTGAATGAATTTAGCAAGGGCCATACCAATTTGTTGAACCTTAGTGTTAAAGGTCTCTAGTTGTGATTTGTTCCTTTCCATTTCTTCAATCAAAATGGCCTATCCTTTTTAGGTGGTCTCTACTAGTGTACTCACATTGAGAAAAATAGTTTTAGGCTTGGGAATAAACAACTTAAGAGGGAGATCATCAGAGGGGGACTTGGACAAGCTATCTTAAGGGAAGTGGGAAGTGGTCTTGTGGGATCTTCCACTAGAGAATCCTCCTAGGAGTACTCCCTAGAGTATGATCCCAGAGGGGTAACCTTTTGACAATGAAGGTTTTGGCCATGCTTTACAATAAGGAGAATAAAAACTTGGTGTAGGATTAGATTAGAGTCATTCACTTGATGCAATAAGATAGTTCTTTCGAGGGACTTAAGTAGAAAGTAAGGTAGTCTAATTTTGTAGCCAATGAAATGATTTATCAGTAGAAAATGGTGAGAAAATATAAGAGTATATTTACCTTCAAGCATCATGTAGTGTATGCCTTGAAGACTAATTTTGGCCAATAGTACAAGAGATTAGTCTATGGATATAATTTTTTATCCAACTACATGAAATCATTAGTCTTAAAAAAGTGTTACAATAGCTCTTGTTTTTTTATTGGTCCTTGAATGCCTTGGCACCTTCACATGGCATACCAGTCACTTCACTAATGAATTCCTTAGTCACATTAATTTTGATGCCATGAATGGTTACTTTTTTCTTTTTCCAAGCCTCAGCAAAGTCATGGGCAACGTCTACATTTTTCTTCATGACTTGTTCCATGAACTCTGTAAGACCCCCACATTTTAACTTTTTCCAAACTTTTTTTTGGATACAAAATTCATTTTAGGAGGTGGGTTCCAATTTATCCCTATCATCTCCCATCAAAATGATGTGTGTAGAACCAAGGTGAGAATGAGGAAGTTTTTGGATGCAATACATTTGAAAGAGGCAATAATGGCTTGAGAAGCCCACCAATGACTTGTTATATAAATTAAGTCCCCTTTTATATAAATGATTGTAGATAAAATTAATTAAGATCCACCCCTCCAATCTAAGATCATACATGTGAAAAAGTATGATGATTTTGACCCACATCGGTACCTTCAGCCCATAGGGCATTAAGGATGTTGATGGGGATGCTACTTGCATCGTGAACTTCTAACTCTAAGCAAGAATTAGAGTAATCTTTAATTATCATTTTTCAGCCCCAACCAATAAAAAGAGTTATTTTTTTTAGACTTTCAATTCAAATGCATAAGAACAAGTTCAAATATTTCTCAAATAACTCTACATTGTGTTATTTCTTGCACAACACACCCCATTTTCAAACTAAAAATGGGGACCCTCTTTTCTTTTTGGAGTATGATCTTATGTACTAAATGGGTTTAGTGATTTTTTTTGTTTGAATTTCCATATTGGGAGTGCATTTTTGATAGATGTGAAGGTTTAAAGTCTGAATGTGTTTCATTGATTTAAATAATCTTGTATACTAATAAATTTTTATAATAAGTACATCTAGAAACAACAACCCAAACTGCATTGATTTAGAAATTTAAATTCACATGATTATATTAAGTATTAGTATATCTTCATGATTATGTTTTGAAACACATTTAAATCTTCCTTTTAAACCATTTTGCCTTGAATTTATGTAATTTATCTAATTGTCTCAAAGTTTTTTGCTTCTTTTCCTAAGTAATTTAATCCATTTCTACTTCATTTTGATTTAAAGTGATTAAATGTGCATACATATTTATTATTTTACTTATTCATTTTTATATAAAGTGGACTAAATTAGATTGAGGATCAATCAAATGACTAATTCATCATGTAGTTTTTAATTTAAAATTAATCATTGTTTTTATTTTGCCTCAGCCATTTTCATTTAAAATTACCTAACCATTAGCTTTTGAATTTAAAAATGATTGATTATGTTTCTTTTCTTTATTACCATAGGTGCCTAAATTGATCATGTAGTGTTTTTTGTGCCATGAATCACCCTTGTATGGCTTTCAATAGCTCTGGCCCATTCAAAAAATGTTTTAATTCTTACTCAATTTTTGATAATTTATATTAGAGCCACATATCAAATTTATACTTCTTTGGGACTTAAATGATTATTTAAAAGGGATCCCATAGCTATGTGGCATATTTTCACCAATTTTAGGGACTTAATAAATTCAAAATATTTTCCTAGGAGCCTCCAACTCATCAAAATACTTTGGGTGAGCAGGTTAGTGGGATGCTACCACATGGCATTATCTTAGTGACCTACTATATTATCCTACTCTATACAAAGTAAAATATCTCAAGTGATTGGGTTAGCATGATGTTTCCAAGTGGCATGATCCTAGTGACTCATTACCCTAGTATAGTTTATTTAATATCTAAACATAACTAAACCCTAGGTAAGTAGATGACACCATGTGGCATAATATTACTTCACCAAAACCAAAGGAATATTCATCACATATCGATCCTTATTTGAGTATCTAAATAATTCAGAGTGACCACATGGAATGACCCTACTAATAGGGGATGCATTGGTGATGATGCTAGTAAGACATTGGTTTAAATTTTATGGCCCATCTAGCTATCAAGACTGTCAAAACTTGAGATGGGACTGTGTGTTTGAATTTAATTTTTAGAATCAAGTTACATATTATTTCTCATGAAATAATTATTATAAAAGGTAGAATTCAATGCAAGTCTAGTTAGTAACATTAATCATGATATGACATACATGCTAGGATCGAGTAGAGAGCACAAAAGAAAAATATCTAGCTTAAAGAGGTGTGGCTTCTAATTATCAAAGGAATGATTTCAAATAAATAATATGTGGGTAGTTGGTAATATTGATGCAATCTTAATTTCATTCTCTTACAAGCATTCGTTCCTAATTCAATCAAGCATGGTGCTTGATATTTTCATATTAGAATTAAGTGGGATTCATTCCCAATTAATCTTAACTGCACCCACTAGATTGATTCTTTGTTTCCCTAGTAGTGGGATGAATTTGAAACTCCATAGATTGAAATGTCTATATAAGATCAACTCCTAAATTATAATAGAGGATGGTATTTTTAGGATTAGAGATGTTATGCCCATTTATGTTTAACATTTTCCTATTTTATAAGCTATTAATTTTTGAGTCATGCTTGTTTGACGCCATGTTTATAATCTGAATGAGTATTGGATGGATCTCTATTTGTTCATTGAATGAAAAATATTTATATAAAATCATTACCAATTGATAGGCTAGGCCTGTACATGAGATATGGTGGCCTTGTTTTACATTTTTTCATTACTACTATCTCCACCAGAATCTTACACCATAATTTAGATATATTTGTGCTTGGTTTGGCTCAGTGAAGGACTAGTTTCTTTGAGTATTTTCTACTCAAGAGGAAATGACCAGCTCTATAACAAAGCAAACTCTTTCTTTTCTTTCTCCCTACCCTTCCCTCTTTTTCTATTTTTACTAGTCTATTAGATTAGATTAGTTTAATTTTTGAGTTTTAATCTACAATTACATTCTTATCTTGATTTCATTATCTTATTTGTTTCCATTTATACATTTTTGAATCATATGTGAAATATACATCTAAAATAATTTATATCTCATTATTAATCTATATGTTGATTTCTCTAGACACTAGCTCATAACCTAAATGAATTATGATTTGTATAAAATATTCATTGAATACCTTTGATATAGAATGGTCATAATGAACCATTTGAGTTACCTTACATACCAAGACCTTGGTTATATTTGTTTACACAAGTATACTTTTAGGAGAGATATGGATTAACAACCCATACCTATTGTTGACTATGTCAAAAGACCAATCAACATATTTGGCACTAGAAGGATGGTTTGGAAAATGTATTTAAGACTTGTCTTATGTTTTTAAAGTAGTTTCCTAGTTATTTTCCAAGTTCTTAGACTGTAAAAATTGATTATTTGAGTCCTCTTATGACCATAACTTAGTTGTGAGGACATAATTATCCTGTGAATGTTTTAGGACCTTCCCATGACTTGACAAAGAATGCCCATAAATTATGTGTAAAATATGTCTATGGTAGGATCAATACTACTAATATACACATTTATAATTTTAAATAATACCTTATAAGAAGATAGAATCAAGATGAGGATGTGGTTTTTCACCTATTCCCCTTTTTGCTATATCAAGAAACATACACTCAGTACCTTGGTCTACCAAAAAGGTGCATCACCACATGGGCCATATTTGAAAATATGTTTATCAACCATTTTAGTATGCTCATTGGACATTATATCTTATTCTACTAATTTTCAAAAACACTTAAATATCCTAATGAGCCAACCAGTACATTCAATCATAGATTCCATTAGTTGTATAAGAGACCAAAATATCCTTTCTTGAAAATAAAAGATACAACCATTGGAGTGTGTAATCATGGTAATTTAATAAGGTAGGTTAGTATAGTGTTAGTTCAATCAATAAAAACTCAAATAAACACAATAAAGTATACAATCCTAGCTTAGATACTAGGGAGATCATAGTAACAAAAACTAGATGAAAGCACAATAAAAACGTAAAAGACAATTACTCTTTGACCTTATTTGGGAGCTTAAAAATGCTTTATTGAGTGTCTTTATTATCTTGTGCTTCAATATATCTTTGTAAAATTAAGCTTGTTGTCTCCTTCTCTCCTTGGCACCATGGATTTGATGTGGTTTATGATTGCTTTGGCTCAATATTTTGGCATTATAACACTATTACAAAGATTGTCTCTCTCCAAATTATAATTATAAATTTGGATTATGAGAGCTTATAAATAAATTTATACGACTTTGTATTTCTAGCTTTATGAACTAACTCTCACCCAAGGTGAGTTAGGGTTTAGTTAAGGCTTGGAATGGGTTCAAATTAAACCTAGGAGAGTTAAGACTAAATTCACTAGAGTTAATAATTGTCAAGTAATTATGATTTGAAACTACTAGGTATGGATCTCAAATTTAGATATTTTAGAATATTTTCAAAGAGCTTAACAACTCATAAAGGTAATGATGAAAGGATAGGATTTTTTGAATTTTTGAATTTCCTTTTTTAGATATTCATTAATTTCACATGGATAATTCAAATAAGCATTTAATTTGATTTATCTTATTAATTAATTTTTATTAGCCTTTTATCTCTATTAATATTTATTTAATTATGCAAGTTCCCCACTTAATAGGTTCATAGGCCAAATTGATAGTTGTGATGTCATAAGGTGATTAAGGATGAATTTGTGAGAGGTTATTATTGCATATGATAGAATACCCCAATTAGGGATATCTCAACATGATTATGAGATTTGATGAATGATGAAAATGAAAATGTAAGAAATTCAGTGATTCTCAAGCTTAATTTACAATGGTTAGTAGGAATCAGTTTGAAGTTCAGTCTAAAGCTAGTTATAGCTAGTTTTAGGTGTCTACAATTGTCCCCTATTTAGGAAGGCATTGAAATCTATAGGCACAATAATGTCTTCTAAAAAAATGAAAATGTATTTTATTCCTATGACTTTAATGACAATGGATGAACTATAGATACTCCCTTGAGGTAGCTATTTGTAAAGGGGACAATGTTCAGTCCCTCTAAAGGAGTAAATAATGGGACCAAAAAAAGATAAAATGGGGTGGAAAAGATCGATTGGCCCATAGGTAGTTACAATTAGTGGAATGGGTAGGATAAAATAAGAATGAAATTAACTAATGTGTGAGATTAATCCAATCAATTAAACTATTTCATGCATGGATTTAAAAAGTGTTGATTAACCCAAAGGCATTTACAATCAATAACAAAGGTTGAGATACTAATTTTATAAGGTGGTTATAATGAGTGGTAGATGAATCAAAATAATGGTTTTCCCATAAGTTTTTATAATCATTAATATGACCTAAATTAAAAAAAATGGTATTTGATTATACCCCAGTAGGGAAGATTAGTAAGTATAACTCAAGGATATAACCTATTTCACAGATTAAATATGATCAGGTGTAAACATATATGTGATGGTGTAATGAAAGAAGAAGGCAAAAATGACCAAGAATATAAGGATGTGTAAAGTGATGAAATAGATTAATATAATAATAATATTTGATTAATTTGAATGATTCATTTAAAATTGCTAATGCAAAGATGATCATCCTTATTAACATTGATATAACTAGAATGGTCAAGTGATTAATTTGAGCAAGGAGTATGGGAGGATTTACCAAGGTTACCAAGGATAAAATTCTATGGATCCATTTCTTGTAAGATTTCCAAAAATAAATTTGTTATATCATGTGATATTATGCATCATGATATAAAAAACTATGATAACCTAGTCATAATGTTCATAAGCACTGCCTCTCGATCCAATAAATAATTAAAAATAATGCACCAATGATAAAAAAACATGATCACAATTTTGATTTATGAATATGGATATAATAAATAATAATATGAAAGGAATCACCCAATGAACACACACACATATAGATTCCAGGTACAACAACAAAAATAAACAAACAAATAGGCAAACAAACAAAAAACTAAGAAAACAAACACATAGAAAACTCGAAGGATAAATCAATAGAAAGCATTTTGTCATCAACCAAGTCAATACCTATTTGTGAAGGCTCAATGGAATGATAAATAGGAGGTTACAATAACAAAGGATACATGCAAATGGAAAGGTCACACCCCTAATGGTAGTGGAATGGATTAGAACTAATGATGGATTTACCCTAGTAAGGTAGATTGAGTACGACTAACTAGGTTTAAACATGATAAATGTTTTTGGACATTGAAATGTTTTAAATGTTTTTTGGAATTTTTTAGGTATCTTAACTTGTTAGAGATTAACAATATACCACTCACAAAATAGTGAGAGCATTTATCTTAGGTTACTCTCAAAATGGCTAGAGCATATAGAGAATGGGAAATGAGCTAACCTTAATGAGAATCGAATGCCTCCTACATATTCCCATTAGGACCTCAAGATATATTAGTTTTTCCCATATAAAAGGTGGTGATATATGACCCGATAACAAAAAATTCACAAATTGAGGTAAATGGTAAGGCAAATTATAATAGTACTGGCAAGGTGATGCAATAATTCATGGTAAAGGTGTTGTTCCTAATTTACCCATGGGTGGTTATAATTAGGTAAAAATGACATAGTTCTATGTTAATAATTTTCCCATAAGTGGATATAATTATTAACATAAGGTGGAACATTTATTTACCCAAAGGTGGTTATAATAAGTGGCACTATTCAATCATAAATGAAAGATAACTTGCCAGATCCATTGTCACACTACTTTCATAAACTATCATTATAAAATAGAATTTTAAAAATATTGAAACTAAATAATAATCCCCTCATGGAAGGTGTAGGAAGAAGCAAATAAATCAAGATCAAAATGGTTAGGTATGGTAGGTCAAAATAAGCTTTGATATATTAGTGATGGGTAGGGTGAAATAACATATGTTACAGAACAAGGAAGATGATAAGATGGCAATTGGATATAATGGTAATAGGGTTGCCCCCAAATCATAAGGTTAGGTAAATGGTAAGGTTTGAAATAATGGTAAATTAAAATAGAAAGGTAAAATGAAAATGACAATGGTAAGGGTAAATGAATGGAAAAGGCATGTGATTTTAGCAAATGAAAAAGGTATGGTTTTTGGCAAGGTAAATGTATTTGGCTAGGTAAATGATTTTTTTATTCTTATTAATGTGGAGATGTTTATCTTGACAAACATATGATACAACTAGAATAATAAATCATGCAAATTTATATCCCACACCTCTTTTGAATAGTTGCTCTATCAAGAACCTGTTATAGATTTAGACTTCAGTAATGTTGTGATCTTCATTGGTATTTAAATCTATTTCCTTCAAACTTTGAGACAAGGTGTCTTTGTAGCCTTTATAAAGAAAAGTTAAAATAGGGATGGTAAATACTAATAAATATTTTATGATAGGTTTGATTTATAAATTTAGAGATGGAATGTACTATATTTTATAATGGTTGGGTAATAAATTAAGACTAGGATTTTTAGGCACACATAATGTTGTTGATTCTAGATTTGACATAATTTTGATTATGGTTGTGTTGAATTATTTTTAATATACTCTCGATAGGACTACCATATTTTGTTTGTTTGGGATTGAGAGTAGCTAACATTTGATTATGTTTTAGATTGGAAGTTGTATTGATGTTATCTTTGATAATGTCTTCATTAAGTAATTAATAATTGTTGTGCTCAGCTATTGGCACCTCAATGAGGTTTTTACCAATGAAGTTGTCTTGATTGTCCCATATTACCTCTAAGAAGGTTTCACTAAGGAACATTGAATTTTGATGTTGATTTTATTATATCACCTCTAAAAAGGTTTCACTAGAAGATGCTGAGTTTAAAATTTGATTATCCCTTAGCACCTCCAAAAAGGTTTCACTAAGAGATTTTTCTTATTTTGCATAAATGTGGTCTTGGCCACCCTAACATTATTAAACTGATATGTCACCATGCATTCACTTTAACAAGGTGTGATTTTATCGATCCCAATCAAAACTTGTGCGAGGTGGAATGTTAATATAATGACTAAGTTAGTTTGTGGTAATAGCATGTGGAATGGTAATGGAATGGGGAGATGCTACACAATCCTCATAGATTATACTATGATAACTTGTGTCAATGCTAAAGTGACCATTCTAAAAAACTATGGAAGGATCATAAATATTTTCAAATTGATTTAAAAGACATGCGTAAACAATAATATAATAGCCATGAACGTACTATGATTTTTAAGCTGAGTTTAATTCAAGGGACTCTAAATTTGATGTTGAGACTAACATTAATTTTGCTTCTGATGCTAAATTTGATGTTGATTCAATAATAGAACCTACCTTCAATGTTTATTCTTCATCTAGTTTGGATGATGCTAAAATTATGTCTTGGTGAATGTTTGGTATTGGATAAATAATGGCTTGTGATGGCATAATAGGCTCCATAGAGACTAGTTTGTCAAAGTGAGACTCCTCATTGAGGGGAAAATGGTCAAGAGATAATTCCATGGAAATTGGATTGTAAGTGAAGGATCTTTAAAAATAAGACAATGGTTAAGGTAATAATTTTCCCAAAGTGGTTATAATCATTAAGAAGTGACTCATCAAACATTAGCTTATCAGAGTTAAACTCCCTTATAGCAGATATAATATAAAAAGGTGATTCATCATAGGTTGACTCATCACAAATAGGTGGTTCAACAAAAACATCATGCCTTGGTTTGTTTTCTTGGCTTTGGTTTACAAGTTATAAAATACTAGTTTTGAATATAACTTGGTCTTCAAATGATTGATTTTGTTGGAAAGGTACTGATTGTTTTTATTATGGATGGATGATTAGCATGGATTTTCTAAAGTGGGTAATGATTGGCAATGGGTAAAAAATGGTTAATGGTTGGATAATTATAGGTTTAGCAGAGGCTAGTTCTCAACCTAGGATAGTAAATATAACTCATCTAGTCACACTTTTGCAACCTTATTGAGATAATGAGCTACCACACTTGGAAGGTTCTAGAATGGTAATGGTAGGGCATTTTACAGCTTGATTTATCACATAATCCAAAGGATGAGGTCCTAATATAGAAATGGTAGGGCATTGTGGATATTGGTTACTCACACATTCCAAATGATGAGGTCTTAGAATGGTAATCCTTGGATGTTTTGGAGCTTGGTGACTCACAAAATCCAAAAAAGGGTTAATTGTATAGGTGGGGGATTAGATACCATGAGTAGTAACAAGGAGAACATTATACATAAACCAACCTAAATAAGGTATCACTTCATACTACTATTAAGGATATTGGTTTTGTTCCCCATATTGTGTATTTTAAGGAGGATATGGATCCATCTCATAAACCACCTCTTCTCTATAGGGGTCTTGATCAAATAAAATTTGTGTGACCCCATTATCATAACCTGAATTTTGCATGGCTCCATTACGAGTGGAATGAGACATATCCAAGTCAATGATAAATGTTTCATAAAAACACCTTGAATTCTAAAAAATAATGTCTAAAGGACAAATGGTCAAAACATAGTCTAAATTGGTCTAAGAGTGGAGTGGTCTAAGAGTGGAGCTATATCTCCAAAATGGTTTGTGCTGAAACTTGGTAAAAATAGTCTAACATTAGAATGTCTAACATTAAATGTCTCACACAAAAGGTTAAGTGGCTAAATAAAAATTGGCATGCTAAACTTTAGGTACAAAGTGTTTCAAACAAGTCTAATCTAAAGAAAACAAAAGATGCTAGGTATTTTGGAAAAATAAGGCACAAAAGCTAGGCTTAAAATAGGCATGTGCTAGGTGTTGTGAAAACTAATTACCTAGTGATTGCTAGATTCACCAATCTGATTAAACATTAATTGTCAACCCAAGCTACATAAGATTTTCAAAAGTGTCATCACTATATATGCATTATTGATTTAGAAGTCAATGTACTTTCCTAGTTGTAGTGTAATGAATTTATGCTAAGTTTACTAGATAGATATATTATGAAATTGTTGTGACTGAATTATATAAATATTTCACACATATGTACCATACATGCATCACACTTATATAATAAAAATTAACTGTAAAATCAACTTATACAACACACTAATAATTAAAGAGGGTCAAGATTTTCACAATAGCTCATTCTAAGGGACCCCTCCTCATTCAAAATTGAGCTCCAATCCCTCTCTAAGAGAATTCACAATCTTCTTACAAATTTAACTTTTTCATTACTCAATTTTGAATACAAATGCTATAGTTCAAAAACTTCTACTATTACCTTCTCAAAATTATCTAACTCTTAGTTTGATCTAGGTTCTATATTTAAATATAAAAAAGTAATTTATTGAATCATAACCAAAAGCACAAAACTAGGAAAAAATACAAATACTTAGAAACTACTCCAATCAACCTTCAAGTTGTTATTAATCTAAGTTACTTGTTTTAAGTTTGACTGGGTTAGAGACAAGGCATACTATTTTTCTATTTTATTTCCTTTTATGTTTTCTCATTATCCTCGGCTTTCCCATCTTTGATAACACATCCAATGTCTTCTTACATTTAAGGAATCCATACAACAACTATGATTCTTCCCAATCATTAATTTGGTTTCCCAAGATAGTTGGATGTGTCTACAAGATCTCCTCAATAATGACTCTACTTTGCATAGTGGTTGTACGCACTCTATAATAGCTACAAACAACCTATAGGTGAATACTTCAGTTGTTGTGGGAATTCTATAGTGGCTTTAGGTGAATCCTATAGTTTTTTTGGGTAATCTATAGTGGCTACAAGAAACCTATAGGTGAAGCCTATATTTGTTGTGGGAACTCTACAATGGCTATGGGAAGCTTGTAGGTGAAGCTTAAAATTGTTATGGGCAACCTATACTAGCTATAACATAGCAAGATTTTGAAACTTTTCATGACCATTCAAATTATTATTAGATAAAGTGACACAAATATAGTTTAATCAAGGAAAAGCATCAATAATTCATAAGATAACACACACACACACACACACATATCAATGAACATACAAAATCATAACTTCATTCATTCATTTGCATTAGTGAAGGATAGTTATTATATTTACATATAAAAAGACATAGAATAAGCATGGATAAGGCTATAAAAGTAAGAAATTGGTTGCCTCATCAGTAGGTCTTTTAAAATAGGCATGAAATCTAGACTTTTAAACAAATGAGGTATGAGATTTTAATCTAACAAATTTGAAATCACTATGGAATAAACAAGGCATTTGGTTTTAAACCTAAACTTATTTAGTTGGTATAAGTCATGAAATAAAATTCATATAGAAGATGGACCATTTCTCCTAAATCTAGGCACAAACAATAGTTTTCAAATTGAATAAGTAATTAACCTAAGTTACACAACCCAAAAGAGAAATATCTATGTCTAAACCAAAATTACATAAGGCATAGGTGGAAATCAATAAATATCTAGATTTGAAAATTTTAAGGTTAATTAAAAACTCTATTTTAGAAAAATAGTCTTCTTTAAACAAATAACAAGCTAGATAAAACTGAACAACATAACAGCACTAGGTAAAGATCCAAAAAGCAGACATGGTTTTGGTTTCGAAAGGTTGAACTTTTGACACAAGGCAAACAAGTATATGAAATAATTTGAGTAGTGTAATGACATTACCATGCTCTAAATATATAGTGAATTATTTTTTCAAGACTTAGAAGGAAAAAAGGTTTGAAATAAATTGGATAGTGTAACGTTACCCTTTTCAATCAAGCAACATACATAAAGATTTGGCAAAATACTAAGGCAAAGGTATGGTACCAAATGGGAAATGTAATGACTCCTCAAATAATAGAGTGATGTATAAAATAAGAATAATTTAGATGTGGTATAATAAAAAAAATAGATATTTCAACTCAAGACCATGCAATAAAAGGATAAAATGACACAAACACCTAAGTGTAACATCCTAAATCCTAAAACTGATAAGTTTGAGTAATATTGTGAAATTATATCAACATAATCTCTCTTGGGAGGATTTCAAGTGTTAATAAAAAAATAAAAGTTCATGAAAATTAGTATTTTTAGACCCCTTATTCTCCCAAGAATTTTTATTATGCCATGGAACTTCAGGCTACTCGCCCTACATCAACAGTATGTCCATGAAACGTGGGGTTGTTTTAAACTATCAATTTTCACATGTTTCTAGATGGTCCCAAGTGTGAATGAAATTAGATATGAAATCACATAATTGTGATCCAAATCAACTAGAGTGTTGTGAAAACATCTTTTCCTTTTCACAACCATTAAATACATCACTTGTTTAGTATAGTGTGATGCCTAAGTTTCCCCTATGGTTTGAGTTGGAGTAACACTAATAGAGCTTGTTTTAACCACTAAAAATAAGCATCCCAATGGGTCACCCTTGATCTATATACCTCAATATGGATTTGGGTTGAAATGATGCTAGGATATGAATTACTGGGTCAACACTTCCCTAGATAACTCGTGATGAGGTGATGAACTCCCGCTCACAAGCCAAAATGCATGAAAATAAAAGACAATCAAAAAGATTTTAGGGTCGCATTTAGATCACCTAAACCATATGGATTTGAGGAGGGCCATAATGACATTATTTTCATTCTTTTTAAATAAATATACTAAGGTAAAGAGTGAACATTTTTTGTAACTTGAGTTATTTAAAATGGATTGGGGGAGAGCATACACGCATCAATAATTTTATGAAAACAAACAACATTGAAAGAATAAGCATAAAACAAACAACTCTTAGGAGCATGTAACTAAGTGCTAACATTCATTTTATTGCACCAAAATTAAATGTGTTGTGAAATTTTGGCCCCTTGGAATTTTTTGAAATATTTTAAAAAAATAAAATTGATTTAAATAAAAATATTAGTAAAACACCAATTTAAAATGTGAGAATTATAAGTTAGAAGTGTTTTAAATGTCTCTTTTTGGCCTTTGTGTCCTTCAAAACATGTTAGAAAGTCCTTGTGCTTATAATCACTTCATGAATGAACAAATCACTTTCAAAAAATTTCTCTTGGGTTCACACATAGTGCAAAATCATAGAACATGGAGCAAAATTTCAACTTTGTAAAAACACAACAAATAGCATAATACCATAACTTACAGGAAAATAGAGTATAAAAGGCAATATCACTGATCTAGTGGAAAATCACTAAATATAAAGAAATATCACTACTCTAAGAGTGATTATATTACAACTTAACCCAAAAATTTAGGATATACCACTAGCAGTTAGATGCAATATCACTGATTTCTTGGTGATATCATAACTTGTAAAATCATAGTATTGTAATGTTGTAACTTGAAAAATCATAGTATTTTGATACCATGACTGTTAGAGTCATGATATTGAAATATCACAAAAATACCTATAAGTAGAAAATATTTAATATAATAGTAATAGTTAGATGCAAAAATGCATAAATAGAGACAAAACTACGATTGTGTGAGTTACAATATTGCTGCAATATCAGGATTATAGAGAGCAAAACCACAAATGCACAAGGTAACTTCATAACTTCTATAAAAATGTCCCTTATCATTAAATTTTCACTTTTTTTGGTCAGCAAGGTCAAATTTTTACGTTAAAATTATTAGTATAATGCTCTTAGAGACCTTAGGAGCAACTTCATGGGGTGCGGTCCCACCAGGTATGCTATTATGTGATCATAAGAATCCAAGAAGGGAGGTTAGTATAGTGTTAGTTCAAATAATAAAAACTTAAATAAACACACTAACACTTATACTCCTATCTTAGATACTAGGGAGAGCTTATTAATTAAATCTAGATGAAAATACATCAAAAACATAAAAGACAATGACTCCTTTACCTTCCTTGGGAGCTCCAAATGCTTTTTTGAGTGGCTTACTTGGCTTGTGCTTTAAGAATTCTTTGGAAAATGAAGCTTGTTGGCTCATTAGCTTTTTGATACCATGGATTTGATATGGTTTATGATTTCTTTAGCTCAATATTTTGGCATTATAACACTATTTCAAATCTTGTCTCTCTTTAAATTAGCATTTGGATTATAAGAGCTTATAAATGAAGCGGTGTGGCCTTGTATTTATAGCTTTAGGAACTAACTCTCACCCAAGGTGAGTTAGGGTTATGTTAAGGCTTGGAACAGGTTCAAAATAAATATAGGTGAGTTAAAAATAATTATAGTAGAGTTAATATTTATCAAGTAATTATTATTTGTAATTACTAGGCATGGATCTCAAATATAGATATTTTATGATATTTTTATAGATCTTGACAAGTCATAAAGACAATGATGAAAGGCTAGGATATTTTGAATTTTTGAATTTTTTTAGATATTCATTAATTGCACATGGATAATATAACTAGGAATTTAATTTGATTTAGGTTGTTAATTAATTTTGATTAGCCTTTTAGCTCTTTTAATATTTATTTAAGTGTGCAAGTGCCCCACTTAATAGGTTTATAGGCCAAATTTATAGTTGTGTTGTTACAAGGTGACTAGGGATGAATCTATGAGAGGTTATTTTTTCATATGATAGAATACCCTAATTAGGGATATATCAACATGATTATGAGCTTTGATGAATGATGCACAGGAAAATTTGGGACATTCAGTGATTCTTAAGTAGGAATCAGTCTGAAATCTGATCAAAAGCTAGTTATGGCCAATTTTAGGTGTCAAAAAAGTGTATCTCAATGTATTATATCCCTTTACTTCTATGATCATTATAGGAATCCATTTTTCCTTGCATTCTTGGAATTAACATATCAATAAGCCTTCATCATCAAACAGTAGTTGATGCCACATGGATATGGCATTGGATTGGTTTTTTTAGAGTAGCCAAATATCTACATTAAAAATCACTCAATTGGATTTCCCATAAGTTATCCCATGGACTGATTTATGATATGATATCAGCCATTAACTCAAAATTATAACCAAAATAGTCTTCCTACAACTAGTGAGAACCCTGATTATTTTCTTAATGCATTTTATTATATCAATTCAGTGTATTGTCAATAAGATTTTCCTTGTGTTAGTAATCAAGTTTATTTTGATAATTTTAATAATTTCATGACGTTTATTACAAGAAAAAATCATTGAGAAATGCATAATCCAAGATATGAGGCTACATACTTGAATGCACCATTTATAGTCTATGAACCTAGATGGATACTAAGGTTGAGTTGATCATGCATGTTTAGAGCACCTTATTTCACAATCATGATCCATTATTTGAAGGATATAGTAGTGGAGATGATGACTCTAAATATGAGGAAGTAATATATTTTTAAGGAAAATTAATGGATAAAATTCAAATTGATCAAGACCTATCCACACAAAATGAAGAAAAATAACATTAAAAATCTTGAAATCAACTGGAAGAACCATTTGAATAAATGGAGAAGCTATAGGAAGAATATGCATATTATGCATCTAAATCATCCTTAGCATATGCTAATGCTCATACATTTGAAAATATGGTCCAAGATAATTTACACCTCTATGATAGTAGTTTGTATTCCCCTTCATCATTAGAACAGGATGAACTTAAAGAAGATAACGTTGAGCCAAATTATTGCTTCCAAGATGAATAAAACAAAAAATAAGGAAATTATCCCTTTGAGGAAAATGAGATATAAGAGTTTGAAATTGATTATATCTCTCCTTAGTTTACCATTACCTCAAAATAATTTAATAGCACTCAAACATTCCTATTAGCAACAGAGACAATCAAGCTAGAAATGGAAAGTCATGAACATAGTGGCATGAATGAAGAATTCATGCCAATGGATATGCACGCTGAGAATGATATAATCCAAACTAGATATCAAAATAATTCAACCAATAATGATAAAATCATAAGGTATTTGATATGGGAATAATATGAACCACTCTCATGTCTTCTAGATGATAAAGACAATAAAGAGGATGTTATCCAGGAATAAATTTCCATCAAAGTGTAGCCACTAATTGATTTAATAGATGGTTATAATAAAGAGGAAGTATCTACCATGTTTTATGATTGACATAATTTAGTATGTATTGATTCTAAACCATATTCATCATCTCAATTCTAATTTTAAGCAGAGGTATTTCTTACCCCTATCCCTTGTGATTTTAGAAAATTAGATGTAAACATAACAAAATTTTACAATCGGGTTTTGTTTAAATTACATGAATTGGATATTGACAAATCATTATGGGGTAGTGTTTTCCATCATAGAGGATAACATATATTCAAGTAGAATTTTCATTTTCCCTTATTCAAATCTTGAAAAATTAGGTGTCTAATTGGTTCAAGCATGTAATCACTTGAACATTCTTGTAAATACTCTTTGCCTTTCCTTTCTTTTTTTATTTTTTATTTTTCTTCTTATCCTTTTTTTTAGTTTAGTTTCCCTTTCTTGTTTTATTTTTTTTGGTCCTTCTCTTTTTACCTTGAGGTTCCCTTATTAATAAAATAAATCAAATGGGAGGTTATTACATAGATAACATAGATGACACTCAAATATCTTAGTTGCAATTTTTCTTGAAATTTTTATGTGAACTATTATGATTTCCTTGTTTATTTATAGAATATAAAAGGTCAATTATTTGTAACAGATCTTGTGAATTTATAAAATTTATTATCCTGTTTAGAACCATATAATACACTTAATTAAGTATTTAAATAAAATTTTAGTGTTTCTTCAATTCTAATTTGTTTTGAATTTCCATGAACTTATTGATTTATTTACACTCATGGCTTGGTCCCTAACTCTCTATGGATGAAAATAAAAAATTTCCTTTTAATAGAAGTTTTACCCTATTGAAAAATCTAAAAAAAATCCTTGAAAGGGTGATCTTGGAACCCTCCACCACAAGCTTTCTGACCTGGTTGGTAGTAGAGCAAGGAGTTTTTAAGGGACCAAATGTATATCTATCAGGATATAGACACTTAGATGGTAATAGAGTAATGACCACACTAATTATTCCCAAGATAAACTATTTTTTTACTTTAGTAGTTTTGGCCTTATGGAAATCTAAATTAGTCTGTGTGAAGGCAAATAAAATGAATTTATCACTTTATCACTCACATAGATGCTCTTTGGTAGGATGGTGGCCTAGTATTTCACAATTGGAGGTAGACTTTAGTACCTTTGAATTATGAATATAATTATAAGTAATTGCCTATAGATAATACTTTTTATTCTTATAAAATCCAACATTTTGGATTCCCAAAATACTCATGATTATTTAATAATAGGGTTCATCATTTTTTGTTGCTTGCATAGCATGCCCCATTTTTAAATTGAAAACAAAGACCCTCTTTTTTCTCTAGAGTTTGGTCTTATGTATTGAAGGGGTTTGGTTATTCTTTTTGTTTTACTTTACATATTGGGAATTTATATTTGTTAGATGTGATGGGATAAACTCTAAATGTTATTCATGAATTTAAAAAATCATATATAACAATAAATTTTCAACATAAACACTTGGTCTAGAAATTACATCTCAGACTTCATTGATTTAGAAATATGAATTTGCATGATTCTATTAAGTTATGGTATTTATTCATGTTTGTGTTTTGAAATAAATTTAAAGCTTCCTTTTTAGATTATTTTCCCTTGGATTTATGTAAATTATCTAACTATCGTAGAGTTTTCTACTTCTTTTCTAAAGTAATTAATCCATTTATGCTTCATTTTGATTTAAAGTGACTAAATGTTTATACATATTTATTATTTTACTTATTAATTTTTATTTAAAATGAAATAAATTAGCTTTAGGATTGAGAAAATTACTAAGTCATCATTTATTTTTTATTCTATACTTAATATTTTTTTGTCTTTTGTTGTAGCCATTTTCATTCAAAATTTCTTAACCATTAGATCTTGAGTTTAAAATTTATTGATTGTGTTTCTTTACATTATTTACCACATGTGTGTAAATTGATATAAAATAATTTACTAGCCATGTAACACAATTTCATGGATCTCAACATCCCTAAACTATTCTAAAAAATGTTTTGACTCTTAGTTGATTTTCAATAATTTCTATCAAAGCCACATGTCAAATTTATGCTTCTATAACACTTAGTTGATTCTTCAAAAGGGTTATTAGATCCACATGGCATAGTTATACTACTCCATAGGGCTTAATAAATTCAAAAAAAATTCTATAAGATTCCAACTCAGTGAAATCCTCTAGGTGAGTGGGTTAGTATGATGTTACCACATGACATGATCTTAACAACCCATTATCCCAGCCTAATCTATACAAATCAAAATCTCTCAAGTGAAAAGATTAGTGGGATGAAACCAAGTGGAATTTAATTATTAAGTCATTAACTTAGGATGGTCCATATAATATTTGAACATATATAGTGTCTAGGTAAGTGGGATGATGCCATGTGGTGAAATCCTACTTTACCACAACCAAAGAAAAATTTAGCACATATCAATCTCTTGTCAAGTAGTGGAATGACATGAAGTATCCATATGATAGGACCCTAATAATAGGGGACATTATTGTGATGATGTTATTAATACATTATATTAAATTTTATGGTTTTTCTAACCATTAAAACCATCAAAAATTTAGATGGGACTGTGTGTTCAAATTTGATTTATAGAATCAAGTTGTAGATTGTTTCTCACTACAAAATGATCAAAAATAGTAGAATTAAATACAAGTATAGATGGTATAATTAATCAAGGTATGAAATACACATTAGTATTGAGTGTACAACATAAAATGTTAATATCTAACTTAAATAGGTGGGGCTTCTAATTAACAGAGGAGTGGTTTCAAATGCATAAGATGTTAGAAGCTGGCAATCATGATGAAATCTCAACTACATTATATTGTAGGAATTCATTCATAATTAAATAGAACATTGTCTATAATATTTTAATGATCCAATTACATGGGATTAATTCCAAATTTATCTCAAGTAGACCCAACACATTGATTCTTTATAACCACCCTAGAGTTGAAATGAGTTTTAAACTCCATACATTGAGTTGTCTATATAATATCAAATCTTATGTTATAATATGGGTTTATATTTTTAGGATTAGAAAGATTATGACCATTTGTTTTTAGAATTTTCATATTTTTTAATCTAGTCCTTTTTGATTCGAGGATGTTTGAGTCCATATTTATAATCTGACTAAGTATTATATGGATCTCTATTTATTCAATAAATGAAACATCTTTATATAAAATAATTTCCAATTAATAGACTTGGCCTATGTATTAGATATGGTTTCCTTATTTTCCTCTTTTACATTGATAATCTCTCCCTCAAACTCTTACATCATCCTTTAATTGGATTTGTACTAGTTTTGGCTCAGTGAAAGACTAGTTTCTTTAAGGATTTTTCTAATCAAGAAGAACTAACCAACTCCATTAGAAACTAGAATATTTCTTATCTTTCTCCTTACCCTTCAAATTTTTTTTCTTTTTTACAAATATATTATATTATATTATATTATTTTAGTTATAAGTTGTAATCTATGGTTACATGTTTATCTTGATTTCATTCTCTTGTTTGTTTCCATTTATGCATTGTTGTATTTTTATGTAATAGACATTTGAAATAGATTGTACCTCATGATTAAATGTATTCATATTTCTCTAGGAAATATTTCATAATCTAAATTCATATTGATTTATCTTAAATATTCACTAAATACCCTTGATATATAATCATCATAATGAGCCAACTGAGTTACCCTACATACCAAGACCTAGTAACCAAGAACTTAAGGAGATTTTTTCATGTAAGTATCCTTTCAAGAGAGATGGGTATTAAAAACCACTATATATTATTATTTGTGTCAAAAAAATAATCAACATATTGGTTATCTTTAGTTTATATATGAATTTTACTCATTTATCAAAATTGCTTAATCTATGCGCTTACATTATATTGGTTCAATCAAGTTAACATGGATTTAATTTTGGTTTAATTATTGATGAGGAATAAAATTATCCCTCATATTCCTTATTCATCTTTCTTAAAAAAACTTCTTATTTTTCCATACACACCCTTTTGGCCTATATAATGATGATATACACACATATTGTATGATTAATGTATATTCATATTATTATAGTTCAAACTAATTATCTTTATATAAACTAGTATGATTTAATGGATTTAATATATATGGTATTACTAATGAAAAGTGAAGAATTTAAAATACACTTACTTCAAGGTGTCTTATCATTTTATTTATGAAGGAGATAGATCCATTTGAATTGATGTCAAAATAGATCAAGTGGATACATGCATTTTTGGGCTAAAATAGATTAGTTTGTAAACATCAACAAAAGCAACATCAAGGATTTTCCTAATATTTAATATTATTTCATATTTGGATTCCCATTGAAAATTTATACACTTTAAAATAAAAATATGTATCATTTGAATTTTATATTTTAAATTTATGTCTCATAAAATTAACCTATAGAAATTTGGGTAGTGACAACTTATAGCAATATGGGTAGTGATAGCCCTTAGTAATCTTGGTAGTGATAGCCTATAGTAATTGTTGTAGGTCATTATTTGAGAGTTAAAAATAGTTAAAATATTATAAACACTTATAAATGACTCCATTGAATGTGAAAAATAGTTTTAAATTATGTGAGGATGTTACAACCACTTAAAACTACAATTCATTTGTTTCTTGCATTTTTGTTTACTCTAAGTTGTAACAATGGGAAATTTGATTTCCATTTTCTAATTATTTATTAAAAAATAATGGCTATATTTTCATGGTTATTTAGATTATATTTAAAACCATATATTTTGGTTATAACCTATACATTTTATAAATATTCTTAATAATACCTTCTCTTCTCTATTTAAGAGGGAAGTTACAAGCTAGTAGAGAGTAAGATAATTATAAAATAAGGAGTAGGTATATATTCAAGTTCATATTATATTTTAATTCATATATATTAATTCCATTTGGATGAATAAAATGTTAATTTTATTTAATCATGACTTCATAAGGAGAGGATTCAAGCTCTAGTCTAATCGATGCAAGGCCCACTTGCATAATTTCATAAACAATTAATTTATTAGTTATCTTAGTATTATTTATGCATTATTTGGATGTATTTATTATTTTAAGTTTAATTATTATAATGTGTGTGATTTTGTTTCATGATTAATTTTATGTATAAGTATATTTCATTATATGAATTTAATTTATTAAGTTTAGGAAGTTTCCAAATAATCGCAGTTCAATTACACAATAGATTAGATTTCATTTATGTTAATTACTTTCTTAAAATTTAATTTATATAAGTGTGTTTTTTTTAATGCAATAATTAGGACCCCAACTTTCAAGATAGACTAGTTTTTCACATATACTGTGAACACATTGTCAAGCTTAACACACCCTAGGTTGATGATTAATGAAGTGGTTTATTTTATAAACCAAGTGGTTTCCCCATCTTATAGATTGAGTTGTACATGTAGAGACTAGTTTGCATCAATTTAACTAGTGTTTAAAATTATATTGATCATTTTGATGTCATTTCTAGGGAAGGTGTCAAATACTAGTGATTTAAGAACATTGGTTAAATTCCCTATTTTCCTAGATCAAGTTTTATGATTTCCTATATTAATTTACCACTTTCCTAAATTAAATTTATTTACTATAGTTAATAATTTAAAATATTAGAATTTTCACCTTTCACTATAGAATATAAACAAGGTTAGATCATTTAATTTTTATCTGTGTAATATAGCACTAATTAGGTAAAAATTAGGAAAAAAATCAAAAATAAACTAACCTTGTGTAGATAAGATCAATGGATGACAAAAATAAATTTTGGGGAGTTTCAGTTGGTAATAATGTAGAGAATGAATGGGAGGTTGATGCATACATATAATTAGTGATTCTTAAGTTCATCCAAAATATTTAGGATAGGCTACAATCCTCAATTATCCCAACTAAAATAAGGGATAAACATCCAAAACAAAAATTAGTTGTATTTACTGGTAAAAACTAGCTTGTAGTAGCTTATATTAATAAAACTTATTCCCCTATACTTGAAGCCATTCTATGTGCATGTACTAAGGAAAACTAGCCAACAATAATGGGGATATATGCATCTACTGATGCAACCATGCCTACATTAGTTCTTACATTTTTTGTTGAAGAGCTTATGGTAGTTTCCTCTATGTATGTTGGTGAAGAATATAATCTTGCAAAAAATAGCATTATGATTTTTGATGAAAGTAAAACTAATGTAGTTTCTCCTATAGAAGTATACACCTAAGTTGGTCATAACCAACATGTATTAGTTTATTTAGTATATGGTAAAGAGTATCAACTTTTAATAAATAGTTTTATATTGCCTTCATTCACCTATATAGCTATGGGAAATCAACTTATATCCAACATTCCTATAGATTTTCCTATAGCCACTAAAAGAGAATAATGTTCCACAATAATCATGTCTACAACATTGTATCATTCAAATGGTAAAAACCAACTTGTCAAAGTTGTTGTGAGTAATCCACAAGGATATTCTTATGTAGAAATTGATAGAGATGAACAAATAACTAAAAATATTTCTCCATCTCTTGATGAATATAATAAATCTATAATAGTTGGTGAAGGAAATCAACTTGTATTACATAAATGTACACCATGTGTTAAGGAAATTTTGTTTATAAACATTGTCCAATAGAAGACAATTACACATGATGTAACAAGCAATATGTAACCATTTTATACAATTATTGATAAATAATGACCATTTGTAGAATGGCCCAAAGTGATAGACTATGCATGTGTCCATATAAGTGAACTATAGCAACATCACTTGCATGTATGAATAAAATAAATAAATTCATAGTAGATGTTAATAGTGTATAAAATAAATTGTTCATATCATATCCATTAATGAAAAAGTACAATCTTATATTTCTCATAGATAAATAAAATTCCATATGGTGATAATCATCATGAAAAATATGTAGTGATTGTACATGTTGAACAAAGACCTACATATGTGTATAAGGAAACACTGCCTACATTGAAATCTAGTGCACTTAAAGATGTTATAGGTGGAGGAGGCCAACCTATAGAAATTATCATTACACATATCCATGAGAAATATTAACATGTAATAATTAATATTTCACATGTTAATGAGGAAATATAGAGTGAGGATGTTATTGATATGATAATCCATGCACCTAATTTTATAGAATGATCTATAGTAATAATATTTACACCTAATGATAAAAGTAATCATTTTAATAATTTATAGAATAATTTGGAGGAGGGACTGACACAAAATAAGGAGAAGGAAAAGGATAAGTTAAAAGATAAGGAGAAGGAGAAGGTGTGACAGCAACTACAAGTGAAGGCTTTAGTTTTATAGTTAGGGGTAAAGAAGCAAGCAATTTCCAAAACATTAGGTTTGAAAGGGGAAGCAATGAGAAATCATGATAAGAAAGAGCAAAGAAAGGCTTTGGAAGATATGATCAAATAAGATAGAGAGTTTTAATGAAGAATCAAAGTCAAGAAAATTAGGGGTCAGTTGGAAAGGGAAGCTAGTGGGGAATCAGGTTTAGAAGTTTTGTCAAGTTTCTAGAAATAACAAGTCTTCCATATCTAATAGGGAGGAGAGATTTTTTGATCTAAAGTTAAGGTATCAAACTCTGATTTTTATTTAAGTGGTAGACCTAGTGGAAGATTATTCAAATAAACTTTTGGAGGAGTTGGGGGATGGAGTTAAGATTGGTAAAGCTAGGGTTTTGGAATGGGTTTTATACCTATTTTCAGCTAAGATTAAATAGTTGATAGAATGTGACCTAATTTTTAAAATGCACTAAAAAGGGATATGAATAGGGGAAATTGAAAATATGGATCAAGGATAATTTGGGATCCATTGTTTTGGTAAGTTTTTTTCTTAAAGGGGTTTTTTTCATCATATTTCATTCTACAAAAAGAAAAATCAAATATTTTAAAAAATAATTCTTGGTCTTTTAATGGAGTTGGGTTGTGGCTAAAAAAATGAAGCCCATATTTTGATCCATTGAGGGCTTGGAAAGGAATTTATCCAATTTAGATAAGATTTTATGGTCTGCCCTTAGAGTATTGGAGTGAAGAATATATGTCATCCATGGGAGGTTTGGTGGGCCAAGTGTTGGAAGTGGATGATATTTCATTAAAAGGTAGAAGGGTAGACTATGCTCAGGATATAATTTATCTAGATTTGGATCAAGACATTCCATAACATATTGTCATTAAGATGGAAGGAAGGTTTTGGTACCAAAGGATTGATGTGGATAAATCCCCTATAGATTTTATAAATGTCATCAGCCACATCATATTCCAAAAAATTATAATATAGGTAAGAGTTCCCCTCAAACCAAATTGGTGAAGATGGTACCTAAATGGAGATTTAAAAAGATTCAAATTGATCAAATTATATATAAGACTAAAATAGAGCAAAACCATATCAAGGAAAGGAGAATGAATAAGTGTGGAAAACTTAATCTCAAAGAATAGGTGAAATAGAAGAGTTTCTTGAAAAATCAGCAAAAGTGGATGTAAACTCTCCAACAATGATGATTAAGAGTTGTGAGTTTATTGAATAAGAATCACAATCAATTAGATATTTGGTTTTAAAAAAGTAATAAGACTTTATCTATGTTATTGGTAAAGACCTATTAGGGGAAGAAGATAAGGAGGTTATGGTTTTAGAAGCAAATATGTCTAGTTTAGAAGAAGAATTGGAAGAAGAATCAGAACGGGAGTTGAAATCTATGGAATTTATCTTAGTTTACCAAACTTAATGTTAATTTAACCCATCCAAATTGGGGTCCAAAGAAAAAGATGGGCAGGAAATTGAAAGAAGAAAAAATAGCATGTGAGATTTTGGGTGGTAAACAAGGCACTTTAGAATCTTTTATTGATGCTACAAGGTAGGGGGTGGAATTCCCTCCTTTGGTATAATGAAATTAATTTATTAGAATTTTAGGGGTCTAAATTCCATTAACAAAATATGCTTGATAAAGCATCTTCATAGTGTGGAGAAACTAGATGTCTTGTTGCTTCAGGAGACTAAGTTAAGTTTAGGGGAAGTAGAGAGTTTGTTGAACATGATTTGACAATGTTGGGAAAGGTTCTTTGTAGAATTAGTTGAAGCTTTAGGAGGCTTGGATATCCTTTCGTCTCTCTTTACTACTAAGGTTATTTTAGAATCCTCTAGGTAGAATTGGAAATTATGTAGATTATCTAGTTTTCATTTAGATTTATAGTTTTTTATTTTGAATATTTATGGGCCTTAAGGAGATTATTTGAAACTTCACTTATGGATGGATATTTCTAATATTTTGAATCAGTTCTAGATATAAAATTTTATATTAGGTGGGGGATTTCAATGCTATTCTGAAAAATAAAGATAATCAAAGACAAGTACTCCATGGACCACAAGTATCTCAAGATTTTGAAATATTTATTTCAAAGAATAATTTATAAGATGTTGAACCATAATCAAGTTGGTTTAATTGGAATAACAGGAGGTTGGGTGCTAAGAATATTTTAGAGAGATTGGATATATTTTTATTTATTCTCTATGGAGTCAGATCAAGTAGAAGTTGGATTGTTGGGTTTTATCTCAATCAGGTTCAGATAATTAGCCAATTTTTTTGAAAAATAACTTTGACTAACCCCATAAAAGATGACATTTTAAATTTTAGTCAATGTGGCTTAGATATTATTATTTGTTCAAATCTATACAGGATTGGTGGGATCAATGTCCATTGACTCTAGGTTCTCAAATGTTTTAAAAGTGTAAAAGGCTACAATTTGTAAAGGGTAAACTCAAAATATGGAATGAAGAACACTTTAAGAATATTTTTTAAGAAAATTTGAGGATTGAATATGAACTTTGTAGTCTAAATGAGAATTTTTAAATTGTGAATGAATGCACAGAATTATGATATGAAAAAATTCCTGGTTAAGGAATATGAATAATTATTTTTTATAGAATATTTTCTTAGAAATAAAAATTGAAGGAAATTTAGCTTAAATATGGTGATAGAAATTCAACATTATTTCATCTTTCAGTTAAAGCTAGAAGGAAGGTCACTACGATCACTAAAATTAGATCTAGGCAAGGGGTGTTTTTAGAAACCCCAAAGGAAATAAGGTTTGAAGCTCCTTATTTCTTTCAAATCTTATTGAATGAAGAGAATAGTTCAAGTGGGGAATCTCGAAACTTATTTATTCCTCTAATTCCCTCCTTGATTTCTAAATCCATAAATGATAAGCTTATGGACCATTTTTCATTAGAATAGGTTAAGAATGTGGTGTTCTTTATGGCTAAGGATAAAACTCTAGGTCTTGATGGCTTCCTAGTGGTCTTTTTTCAATCATTCTAAGAGATTTTGGTAGAAGATATGTTGTAGATGGTAGAAGGATCCAAAATTAAGAGGAAAGTAGCTCCAGATTTAAATGTAACATTTTTATCTTTTTCCCCTAAATGGGAAGCTCAAGCCTTTTTTAGTGAATTTTAACCTGTGGACTTATGTAATATGGTGTATAAGATCATTTCTAAGGCCATTGAAAATAAACTCAAACGTCTGCTATAAAAGTTGATTTCTAAATAACAAGATGGGTTTCTACCTAGGAGAAGCATTCAAGAAGGGATTATAGTGGCCCATGAAATTATTCATTCCCTTTTGTATAACCACCAAAAAGGTATGATGGTTAAGTTGGAAATCAGTAAAGCTTATGATAGGGTAAATTGGAGATTCATGTTTAATATCCTAAAGAGATTTAGATTCAATGTGTAATGGTGTGATTGGGTTTTTAGTTGTGTTTCAAGCCCCAAATTTTTTGTATTGGTTAATGTGAGTCCATAAAGGTTTTTTAAATTTTATATAAGTCTAAATGCAAGGGGGTCCCTTATCCCCTTTCTTTTGCTATCTCAAATGTTAAAGCTCTAAGAAGAGTAGTAAGAGAGGCCAAGGAGATAACAAGGTTATAGGGTATTCAAATAGTGGATAATATGGATAATCTCACTCATCATCATTTTACATATGATACATTTCTCTTTAGAAAGGCAATACTTGAGGAAGAAAAGGAGTTTAAAAAGATTTTGAAAAAATATGAGGAAGCCTCTGGTTAGAGAGTAAACAAAGGTAAGTTTGAAATATATTATGTCAATTATTTGAATTAAGAAGAAATCAATTTGGTAAGAATCTTAGGCTTTAAGAAAGGTAAGATTTCTAGCAAATATTTGGTGGTCCCTCTATTTAAAGGGGAAGGAAAAGTCATATTATGGAAATAATTGATTGATAGATTTAAATCTCACCTAAGTTGTTGGAAAGGTAAATGGTTTTTTTTACAAGTAGAATCACTTTGATTAAAGCAGTTCTTAGTGCTCTTCCTACTTATTGTTTCTCTATTTTGAGACCTTCAAATAAAGTTAGCATAACATTGAATAGGATTATGAAATATTTTATTTTGAAAGGGACTACAAAGGATAAGAAAACTCCTTTAATGAAATGGGAAAAGTTGTGTAAAAAGTAATCAAAGAAGAAGGTCAAGTATTAAAGATATTCAATTGTAGAATTTAGACTTGGGGGGCTAAATTGGTTTTTAATATGGTGACTAATTTAGATAAGCCATGGTGTATACTTCTTAGGGCTAAATATCTTGGTTTTGACTTATTAGAGAGTATTGTGTTAGTATTTAATCCTCCTGGAGGCTCCCATGTTTGAAATTTTTTGTTAAAATGTAGAGTGATTATATATTAGCATGTTTCCCAGATAGTAAATGATGAGAGGAAAGTGGACTTATGGCAAGATTCTTGGAATGGGCATCACCCTTTTGCAAAAAAAATTGAAGGATCAAAAATCATTTTCTTTTTGCAAAATCTTTAGGGGTCCAAGGTGGTGGATTACTTGAATATCTAATCTAATGAATTAAGATTAGTTCATAAGTGGAAGATTTTTTCAGATCTTCCAATCCCATAGGTTAAGATAAGGGCACTGAAATAAATTCTTCTACTAAGGAAAATCTTTATCAATAATAAAGAATATCAATTACATTGGATTGGATAAAAAACTAGTGCTTGCATAGTTAAACTAGGTTATCAGATGGCTAAAGTAGTGGATGTTTCTTTGGCTTGGGTGAATTTGTTTTGTTGGGGTAAAGGACTTCAAAAAGTAGGGGATTTTTCTTGGTTTTCAGTTTAGAGTTTCATTCTCACCTAATACCATCTCAATAAAATGGGTTTTGAAGGGCCATCAATATGTTGTATGTGTAAGTAAGAGGAAGAAACAATGAATCACCTTTTGTTTAATTTTTCTTTTTATAATTGGTATTGGATTTGGTTATGTAATAAATTAAATTAGGCTTAGGCTTGGCCTCCTACTCTTTTTAGGCCTTTTCCTCATATCTAGTGGGAGATGTAAAGTATTTTATTTAGAATTTGTGGATATGTAGTCCATCTATTGTTATTTGGACTATTTGTAATGAAATAAATGATCACATATTTGAGGATAGAGAACATATACTACATGTAATTTTAAGGGAAATGGAGTTATCTATCTCTTAAATGGTTTTAATATAATTGAAGAATAAATAAGGTTTTTTACCCAATAGGATATGTATATGTGTGTTAAATAGAAACATATGAATCCCCCCTCACCCCCTATTAAAGGGTTAATAGTAGATAAGAATGATAAGAGGAAAAAATGTAGTCTAGACTCCCCCACAACTAGGTTGGTTCAAGTTAAAATTTGATGGGGTTTTTAAAGGGAATCTAGGATCTTCAATGTCTGGGTGTGTAGTAAAGGATTGTAGCAGTTCCTTAATTAGAGATATCTCATTGAAATTGCTTGATAAAACTAATAATGAAGCAAAATCTTAGGCACTTATAGTAGGAATTAAGTTGGGTTTAGAATGCAAAATCTCTTTTTTGAAAATTGAAGGGGATTCTCAGGTTGTTATATAGGCCTTGAAAGTCCAAAAAGATAATTCCCAAAAATTGGAGAATGTCCTTTTGATTATTTAGCCTAAACTTAACCAATTTTAAGAATGGAGTTGTTAATATTTCTTTCATGAAAGTAATTGAGTTGCAAATTTTTTGGCCAATGGAATAATTGATCAAAAAAGGGTCTACATGGTTGATAACATTAAATAAGGTTGGAGTGACTATGTGGGGTTGGAAATGGTTGACCTCTAATTTTTTAGTTTAATTTTAATAAATTTTATAAGTTTTTTAGACATTATGAAACTCATGTGGCTTCTTAATTTTTCCTTTTGATGAGATTTATGTTTGAGTTGGGTGATGATAATGATAATGATGATTGTATTTATGGAAAGTATGTGTAATTGATGACTTCATAATGGCATTTTATGTGAAGAGTTTAAGTGGAGGGATATCTTTGACATGGGCACCATATTTAGATTATGGTTTGTGTTTGTTGGTTTGGCTTCATTTTTCAACATGGAGCCTTAGTTCATGGAATCTTTAGGGTGGTCATTAATTTTTACAGGGGCCAAAGTGATAGAAATGGGGTTTATAGGCAATGTCCCCAAAACAAGACTAATGAATATTTTTTGGGTTCCTAAATTTGAAGTGGTAGATGCATTGATGGTTGTGGTAGGTGTGGAAGAGATAGAAAAAACTAGAAGAGTGTGTGTAACTTTGATTTGGTATCTCTATTCGCTAGTAGCTATGTATTGTTATTTTTTAGAAGGATTATATAAAAGTCATGATGGATTTTTTTATTTGGCTAGAGCATAGGGTAGGTTTTTTGTTAGAAATTAACTCGTTACCTCTAGGAATTTTTCCATATTTAAAGGATGGGTTAGGGTATGTTCCTTTATTAGTGTTTCAAAGTATAGAAGATAGGTTTATGTCTTTAATAAATTTCTCTCAAGAGGTAGAATTAGACTATTCAATATTTTAAAGAAAGAAGCTTCTAAGGGTATAACCATGCTTTTTGTGAAGGATCTATTGCTTCTAATTTCATAAATGGAGGTGTGGAGAGCACAACAGAGGTTATCATCCAAATTAAAGGTGATTAAGTGGCTCACTTAGAGTTTGGTGAGAGGATTGTTTAAATAACCCCCATGGTGGTAGAGGAAAGAGAAATGAGGGTAAAACAATTATAAAAAATGGCTCAATTTTTTTAATATGGTAGTTTCTATGAAGATAAGATCTAATAATAGTTTTGAAGTGGTTAGTCTAGTTCTAATAGATTGTGCTTAAGTTAAAAATATCTAATATTCCAATTTGTTGAAGAAAACAAGGATGGTGGAACTAGGTATGTTGGTGGATGGTGATGGGAAGGAAATCAAAATAATAATTCTAGACTAACAACATGAAGATTTAATAGTTAGTTTTTTGTTAGGAAGTTGAATTTTTCCTATTTTTTATATCTTTTGTATTTAAATGGATAAAATGTATTTCAGTATATCTATGTATTTTGTTTAAAATTATTGTTATAAAGTTTGGTTTTATATGGTCAATTCCTTAACAATTTTATTATTAATATTTTCCCTTTTTTATTTATATTCTGCTTCTATGTTTATGTGAAATGGACTCGTATAACTCTAATACTGAGCAAAAAAATATTATTTACACCTAGTTTGAAATATAAACAAAAATGCATCTATTGGTTATGTAAATCATGGCATTATGGGTGGTGAAAATACCTAGAATAACACAAATAAAGAATTTTGAGGGAAGTTTTGATACAACTATATTTGGAGAAAAAATCATTTTTGGAAGATAATTATATGTCTATGGAAGAGAAAAAGTGTATTTGGCTTCAAGGGATCCACCCCTCGACCCAGCCGTAGATAGTCATAGGGAGAGCACTAGGGGTGATACCCCTAGACCCCATGATGGATCCATACCTCAACCTCACTAGGGGATTCCACCCCTAGACCTCTACTTCCACTTCCATGAACAAACAAAAATTGGTGTGGGAGTTGTACCTACTAAAATGATATTTTTATGAAATCTTTTATAAAAGAATTAGTTAAAACTTTTATATTTTTATAGAAATAGAGATATAAATGTATGAATATTTTTTATTGTAACTAAGTGTGAAATACTGAAATAGGATGCAAGAAGAAAAATTATCATGTTATACAATATAATATAATAAGGGTATGTTATTCAAATGCATCCTAAAGAAGATTTTATTATTTCTTCTCTTGATGATTTTAGTAATAAAAATGCACATGTATTTCAATACATTTGGAAATATAAAGGAATCATAAATAAAGAGATACAAGATGGACAAAGAAGAGAACAAAACTTATTTGCATCTCAGATTATATCTTGGTTTCTAATATACATAAAACCAAGTATGTCTAATGATTTATTTGATTCATGTGTTTTTTTTTCCTTCCTCCATGCATTAAATTCTTAAATTTACACCCAAATACCTTCTCAACATTTACAAAAACATTACTAACAATATATTTACCTAGGTATCAAGGTAACTCATGGTAGTTATCACCCTAAAATTGATAGACACAACAAAGGCTAGGTTTCAACAAACCATCATAGGTTTGTTGGTATAAAATACCCAATAACCCATCCCAACATTTAGGATGAGAAAACATTATTGAATTATTCATCAACCTATTGGTTATTTGAAACTAATGTCTCGCACTACACTCAACCTTTGGGTTCAATTTTCTTGCTCATTTTTCACATAACATTAGAGAAAATTTGTGTTAAAATAGCTTATAATAAGAAAATGATAACACACCCCATTACATTCATGGAATTACATATCAATTAAATAATTCTAATCCACCCTAAAAAAATTTTATATAACAAAAATGAAACATCATATCATCAATAATGAGTCAATCTTTGTTCCACCTCATTTATAAGAAGATTGTATCACTAATAATTCATGACCAACCTATGTATAATTTATTTCTTTAGAAAAATTGAATGTTTGTGTCTATAATTTGTGTGGGATTTTAATAATTATGATGGAATGTGAGAACTATTATTATTTGGAGCAATCTATAGGTAGTTTATGTTATTTGAGATCTCAAAACTAGTGAATCATAAGAAAAAGAAAAAAATAAAATTTTATTGGATTATAATTCTAAGAGAGGCTTCTATGAATAATAGTGAGTTGTCAAAAAATATATTTTAGTTTTTGTATAGACATAAACATTTCTCAAATATATTCCTTTAACGTTATTGGTTAGGAAGAAAACATGAAAATAAAATAGGAATATTAAAAAAAATCAAAATAAAATTATGGGAGAGGTTTTTGCATACATTGATATGATGAAAAGAAACCTCTTTCAATTTTTTTATAGTAGAAAAATTTTATTATAATAATTTATTATATTATCCTATACAAACTAGGAGGGTAACCTATAGCAACTAGAAAAGTGAAAATACCTAAAATGCTCAAAATCAAATTCTAAGAGAGGTTTTTATTTTTGGTTATATATTAATTAAAAACCTCTTTCAATTTATACATAGATCCAAAAATTTATGAGACATTTAATTTTCTATTTTTACCAAAAATGTTGATTTTGGAGAAATAAAAAACATTTTCCAACCATTTACCAAAGGTTAAGAGCATCATATATAAACACATTCATCTTTACTTTCTTACAATATGTATACATGGTAACATAAATCCATCTATAATATTATCTATTAAAATTTCCTCTTATATAGAACATAAAAATTGAAATATTTTCATATCTTATTGAGGATGTTATTGTTTTCCAACACTTCTTGACCACACTAATGCTGCTCAGGGAGTAATTTTACAAAATTTAGTCTTTTCTTGCATGAACCAAGATTGTTTTATGTTTCATTGAAGCCCCAATCAAAGTAAAAAGACATCATCCATAATCTTGTAGTGACATTCATTTGAGTTAGACATCATCAAAAACTTTTTACATGTTAAAAATAAAATAAATGTTAATATTTCCTTAAGCATGCTTATATTTCATGATAAATTATAGCAATATAATGCATGTTAGGAAGATTTTTTTCAGGTTTTATAGAATAATATTATGACAACTGAGGATTATATTAGTTCCTTATTCTATCCTCACTAAGAGATATCATTAACCAATTGGATATATATTTAAACTATATTATGTTCCTTTATAAAACATCTTTTTGGCACAAAAAACAATTGTATGGTAGTTTTCAATGCATTTATTATGATTCTTCAAGCTATTCATTAGTTTTTTTTTTCATCAACTAAATTTCATGTTTTGTGTATTTTCATATGGTTTCTAAGTGTACATACTGAATATTAATGGTTTCACTATTAAAAATCTTTTATATTCTCAAGAATTCAATCTTCCCATCCTAAAAATAACCTAAATAGATCTTTCAATGCTGATTTTTTAAATTAATATTTGTTACAAAAGTCTACAGGTGGATAATGTTGTTTTCTATTAAAGCTCTTAGATTTCTCAAAACTTAATTTTAGGAATCTCTCTACTACATACCAAATAACACCCATCGGTGAAATGCATTTCATAATGTGTGGAAACCCATACTTTTTGATGCACATTTCAAGTGGCTTCATATTACTTGAATTCCACCAATAAATACTCATGTAGCCTATTGATTACACACAACTAAGAGAGTTTTGCTAAAATATTGTATATTATTTCACACAAGAAGACTACCAATTTACACTTGGATGACTTGGTTCAAAACTTGACTAAATATTTGGACAATGGAGTATAAAAGTCATGTATTACTGATTTTATTAAGATCTCTTCCTTGTCAACAAACATCAATTTACATTGCATAAAAATGGAATACTCTTTACAAATAATTAGTTGATTTTGAGGCTATGGTACATATTCTTCCTAACCTCTCCACCATTTTATAATTTCTAAAAAAATTAGAAAATTCAAAAAATATAAACAATGAAAACCTTTAGGTGTTGTTGATAACCTTGGCTAAAAAAATTAGCTTGATGTTTGGCCAAGTATTTAATAAAGATCCTTGATTAGAAAACTATATTTTATTTAATCAAAGGCAAAATTCAAAAAATAATAAATAATAAGAAAGGTATAAAACTAAAATAGAACAATTAAAAATAAATCAATTTGTGATGTATTTCATTTTTCAGTCATTTCTATTTATTTACTTAAATTTTTACCTATATTTGTATTTTCATCTTTCTTACAAAGTCTCTAAGATTTTATGTTTATAGTAACAATGTCTTTTCTAAAAATGATAAGTGTTACTAGTTTTAAGTAGGCGTTAGGATCTATGTCTTCATTTCTCATATTTCATATTACTACTTACCCTATTATAGAATACTCTTATTTATTCTTTGGTTATATCTCTATGTTATATCCTTATTTATGTGGCCTTACATCTTATTAGCCTAATGGTTATAGGTTTATAGTTTGCACATTAGCCACTAATACCAAGATATTTTATACAAGCCACTACCATAATTTGTCTTGTGACATCTACCATTAGTTTATTGCCAGTTCTTAAAGACTTGCCTTAGTCACTTTGCTTATACATTTAATCTTTTTCACATTCTCATGACAATCCAACAAGTCTATTTTTTCTTCATATAACTGATTTTATACACTATGGAATGTTAACACTCCATGTTCATTTAGTTAAACATCTTTACAAAAATAAAAAAGGGTCTTCATAAAACTCCACAAGTTACCATAGATCCTAACATGTCTCTCTTTATTTTATATTTTTATACATTATTATTCATCATTTTAGATGTTTATTTTTACCTTCATCACTTAGTCACATTACATAGAGAACTTCATGTTGCTACTTTAGCTGACTAGCTACTATAAGTTTATGGAAAATCATTATTCTATTGGTAATCCTTTGCATGAAGTCAGGTAAATATACTATTTATTTAGGATAATTATGTTTATTCCATTTTCAATAGGTATGTATAGTTATTTTATTTTATGTTTAATTTCTCATTACTTATTTCAATCATTAACCAGCCTTGAGTCAACCATGTCACTTATATTATCCAATCCATATATCTTGTTTAGTTAACCTCATGCTTAGTCATCCCACTTCATGTTAAATCCACATAAAAAACCATGTAATTTTAGTTGATTTTCATGTTCTATACCTTTTATAATTTTTTATCATGCTTATGTATGCCCCATTTCTTCACCACCTACCCACTTAAGCCATGCAGTCCACTTAAGGATAAGTGTATACCTTGTATTGTGGTGGGGGGGGGGGGGGGGGGGTGGGTGGGGAATACGTATCTAATTTAGTATGATATGACCTTCAAACATTAAGGTGGGGAGTATACTATAAATTCATGTCATTTATAGATGTGTCAAGTGAGGAATTCAAATCATTATAGGGAAATTATGATAAGGATGTATTCACCATCAGAAAATGAGACATATGTAACTCTAGATACAATCAAGTAATAATGTAAGTATTCAATAAAATATAAACCTTTTTATAAGATACCCCATACTTGCATTAGTTATATATATATATATAATTGCATCCATTATTTTATATTATTATAGACACTATTATACACACATGAGGTTTCATACCTATAGTAAAAGTTGTAGCTTGTTTTTTCTATAAATGATTAAAAATATGCCTAATGCATGCTGAAAAAATAATAGTTTGATACTCTAATAAAAATCATTTTCAACTAAATATGATTTATAAATTATTTGATTTTTTCACTTTATTTTATTATGATTCTTAATATTATTATTCACCATGAATTAAAAATAAGAATCTATTATAAATCATAAATCTACCCATGTTTTTTAAGGTGAGATTTAAGATGTCTCATTTTCATATTCCCCTCATACTATCATTTGAATTATCATGATTTCAATAAATCATATTGCTCATCTAATAATTTTTATTGATCACATCTCTAGATCAAAGCATCAAAAAAAATTAGCATATCATAAATGAGTAGTTGTCAAAGCCTATGTTTTTTAGGTTTATGGGGATCTAAGATATTGTATGAATATGTTTTCATGGCATCAATCGATATATTTCATTAAGAGTTTTTATGATGAGGTGATGGATTATATAGAGGTAGAAAAATCTAAAACTATTAGTTTTCAGGATCAGAATGTCCTTGACTAAATAAATAATTAGTTACTAATTAAATGATGCATACATTATTAAGGAGAAAGATAGACTATTCATGGTTGTAAACATCAAAGTATATTATTGAACATGAGGAGATGAAAACATGGACTAAATTTTGAGAAATATAGAGGATGTATTTCATTATATTCTTGAAGATGCCACTTGTTGATTTCAAATTTACCTATAATGCATTTTCATTTCATTCCCATTTTGATCAGAAATAAATTCATATCTTTTTGTAGAGGGACATGCAAATTCTTAAGTTGGATGGCTATGATGAAGCCTAAAATTGTCCCTCACCTTGGTTAATTTTTATTTACTAAAACACCTTATCATTTTTATTTTGACACCATTTTTTATTAAATAATGATGATATACACACATATTGTATGAGTAATGTATATGAATATTTTTTTGTTAAAATTAGTTATCTTTATATAAACTAGTATGATTAATTGGATTTAATGTTTATGGTGTTACTAATGAAATCTAAATAATTTATAATACACTTATTTAAAGTTATCTTATAATTTTATCTATGAAGGATATAGATCCATTTGACTTTCTTCCAACCTATATCAAGTGTCTACATGAATTTCTAAGATAAAACAAATCAGTTTGTAAACATAGGCAAAAGTGACGATAATGAATTTCCTAATATTGAATATTATTTCATATTTGAAATCCCCTTGAAAATTTACACTTTAAAATAAAATTACATATCATTTTGATTATTTATGCAACATTTATGTCTCTTGAAATTAATGTATAACAATTTGGGCAATGATAACCTGTAGCAATATGGACAGTGACAACCCATAGCAATCTAGGTAGTGATAGTCTATAAAAATGGATATAGGTCATTATTTGAGAGTTGATACCAGGTTTCATATTTTAAAAAATTAAAACCAAATCATTTAAAATTATAAAATAGTTTTAGAGGTTGGTATGATGTTATAACCACTTACAACTACGTCATTCCATTTATTTATTGCATTTCTATTTCCTCAAAGGTTGTAGTAACAATGGAAAAACTGATTTCTATTTTCTAATTATTTTTTGAAACATCATGTATATCTTATAATTATTATTTATATTAATTTTATAACCATATATTTTATTTATAAACTCTATATTTAATATATACTATAAATAATACCTTGCCTTCTCTATTTAAGAGGGAAGTTGCAAGTTAGTATAGAGTAAGATAATTAGAAAGAAAGAAGTAGGTAGATAATCAAGTTTATATCATATTTTAATGCATATCTATCAATTCCATTTGGATTAATAAAGATCTAATTTGATTTAATAATGTCTTAAGGAGAGGATTCAAGCTCCATTCTAATGAGGTAGGGTCCACTCATATGGTTTGGTAGACTAATTCCTTATATGTTACCTTCATATTATTTATGCATTACTTGGATCTATTTCTTATTTTATGTTGAATTATTATAATTTTCATAATTTATTTTTATGTGTGATCTCCTATATAATAATATTTCATTATCTATATTTAATTTATTAAGTTTAAGAAGTTTGTAAACAATCATGACTCAAATATAGAACAGATTAGATTTCCTTTATGTTATTTAGTTTCCTAGAATTTAATTTATGCAAATATTTTTCCATTTTCACAATGACTAGGGACCCAAAATTTAAGAGATAATAGTGATTCACATACAGTGTTGCCACCTTGACAAGCTTAGTGCACCCTGGGTTGATAATTAATGAAGTAGTTGACTTTATAAACCAAGTGTTTACCCCATATTGTAGATCAGGTTGTACATTCAGAGATTAGTCTATGTCAATTTAATTAGTTGTTAAAATTTTGTTCTTCATTTAGTATTTTTATTCTATGTATTCAAAATCTACTCATGTCCACATTTTGGTGTACTTAGTCCTTTCATTTTGGTGTACAGTCCACTAGATACATGCCACTAACCTTAACCTTTAGAATTAAGTTAAGGCTCGGATTTTATGGTTTTTTGACATGTTTGACATTAAATTTTCATAGGGATAATGACTTGTAAATTTTAATTTGATTCTATCATGAACTTGGAAGGTAGCTGAAATAAAATTATAGAAATGGTCTTATTCAATCTCAACAAGTGGTTCTTTAAAGTAGTCTTTTAACCAATTTGTAAATATCTACACTATGCCTTTCCAAAATAAGTCACTAGATACATTACATTGACCTTGACCATTTGAATTAAGACAATGATATGTACTTATGGATATGATATATTAATTTATATGTATTGATGGAGATCATGACATCTAGCACTCATCCCCATTATTTAGTTATATGGTTCCAATATATTAGGATAAATGAGAAGATTTTGATGGTCAACCTATATTGGGATTAGGAAGTTACCCATCCATTATTAGTTATATATAGATTTATATAAAGGAAGTTAATATCATTTTAAGTTAATAAAAAAATTGTAAGTGTTGAGTTCTCTACTCAGTAGAAGGATATTAGAGTTTTTCCCCTCAAAGTGGCATTGGGGAGTTATTACTTCCTAAAGGAGTATTGTATGGTGTTTCCCTACCCTAAGGGTATTATTCTATTTCTGAATTTATTGAATATTTAGGCATCGTGGCCTACCAATACTATTATTTTATGTTGATCTAAATTATAGTGTGCATATTTATAGGATCATAATAATTAGTATCATAGCTTCGATTGGGAAAATTATGTGGGGTGAAACCCTAGTATTGTGGAATCATTAATATCTTACAATATGTTGTAAATTTTTCTAAAAAAAAATTGGTGTTGAATAATATTTCAAGGAAGTCGTAATAAAAAATTCAATATTTTAAGTTCCATTTTGAGGGTTTTATTGATATTTTAGGGGTTTAAATAAAATTTTCATATCTGTTGAAATTTTAAGAAATTTTAGTGAATTTTTTACTGATTGAGTATCAACATATGAGAGATCTATAATAAATATTTTGAAATTGTTGGATAAGTTTTATGCTAGTTATTATGATTTTATTATTTTTCATAGATTATTTATACAAGCCAAAAAAATTGGAATTTCTTCATGAAATTTTAACTAAAGTTTCAAAATCATACATGAAAGATATAATAAAAATATTAGAATGTTTGAATTAGTTTCACATGATTTATTAGAATTTTGGGGTTTTTTTCATTAACCCTAGTTTTTTATGGATCATGAAGTTAGATTTTTTTTATGGATAAGAGGATATTAATGTTAGATAATGGTGGATAATTTTTAATAAGAATTACTATGATATAAAAACAACTAAATATGCTTTATCATATCATTTCAAGGGGCTAGCACAACTCTGGTGGGTTTAATTGGGAGTTGAAAGATGGAAGTTTTCATGGTATGTAATGAAGTAATTATTTGTAGATAGATGGGGTATAAAATATGAAAAAATATAAGAGGTAGAATATATTGATGATAACCAAGAAGAGATTTCATATGAAGAAGAAGAATAATATAAATTGAATGAACATAATGATGGTGATGAGGAAGTTACAAATTATTCAAGAGGAAAGGTTAAGTATCATGATCTAGAAAAAGAGGAAGAAAATAATTTTGATGATGTCAATGAGAAATATTATGCATGTGATTATTAATAATAAGAAATAGATCATAATAATAATGATTATGAAGCTATATATGTTTCATAAGGAGAGGTAGAGGGTCTCAAAGAGAAGGAATAAGGATTAGATGATAAAGGGTAAAATAATTTAGATCCAAAAATGTTAGACTCATTTTTTTAGTTTCATGGATGCATTCAAAATAATAAGGTAATTATTTCCATAAAACCTACCATAAATTATAACTTCATCAACATGGATGTGGCCCAACATCTACAGGTTAAGAAAATAATATCAAGGAAGCTCAACTAGATGGTAAGAATATTCTAATTTTTGAAGATTTGAAACTCACTATGGACAAATATTTTTTTCATTATGATTTTTATGCTTTGCATATGGATGGTGTGGATATGGTTCTTGGATATCCATGGTTAAATACTTTAGGAATAATCAATATTAATATTCATAATAATTTCATGAAGTTTTGGTATAGAAAAAAGAAGGTCACTTTACAAGATGTTAAGTTGGAAAGGCATAAATAATAGTCAAGGTAGAACATGAGGATGAGATTAAAACAAGTGATGAAGATCATGAGTAATATTCATGAAGTGTTATATATGAAGTGTCATGCCCATTTTTTTTCAAAAGTAATAGACATAACATAAACTTTAATGAACAAACCACCAAAAGATATGGGTATAACCCCTAATCCATTCCAAACCCAAAACATAACAAGGAGAATATTAATAATTCCATAAGAGTTAATCAAATAATGTTATAATTAACAAGTCCATAGTCTTAATTTATTCATCTATCACATATAATTAATTTAAGAACTCACACCAAAATAATTATTGTGCTTATGACCTTGAGATTACCATCAAATTAGTTCTCAACTACTTATGATGTCATCAAGTTACACATGTATTCCTTGGGCCTACTCAATCCTAAGATACTGGGAGATGTGGACACACCATGCATCCTGATTTAGAGACACCAGACCCAAGACTTTAAAACTTTTGGTTGCACCCTTTATTCTTAAAAATTCACAACAAAACTTTTAAAGACCCAAAAATATGAATATCTTATTTTAAATATTAAAAACTTTTATATTTTATCCTTCACACAAAAGTTATAACATAATTCACTCCAAAGGCCCCATCCTAAGTCTTTCACAAAAATTGATTTCATGAATTTCATTTTAAGTACTTCTGAAGACACATACCTTCATAACTTTTATTTGTGATTTTTTCTCCAACAAAGTCATAATAATTTATTCAAAGGCCTAAAAATTAGAACTATCTTTTCAAAGTATTTATAACTTTTATCTTCATGTAAAATTTTTGACAAAGTCATAAAAATTTCTTCAAATACCTAAAAATTAGAATGATATTCTCAAAGTCTTAAAAATGTTTGTCTTTGCACAAAAGTTCTAAAAAAGTTACAATAATTTCTATGAATACCTAAAAATTATAATTATCTTTATGAATTCTTCCAAAAAAAAAAAAAAAAATTGCACAAAAATTCTAAAAAAAGTCACAACAATTTATCTAAAGCACTTGTCAAAAGTCATGAAATTGACTAAGGAAAAATCAAAATAAAATGGCCCCAAAAAATTAATTGCCTAAGGCAAAATGGCTATGTAAGGACCAATTTAAAGTGATGAACGTAAAGTTAAATTAGATGATTGAGTCACTAAAAAGGACATGACTAAGGTATAATGTTACACAAACCACTTAATGAACTACTAAGGCCAAAATCAAATTAGAACCAAGTGTTATCACAATATTTAAATCAAATAATGCATAGCCCAAGGAAATCTCAATAGGATTCAAAGGATAAGAACCTGTCTAAGAAAATAGCTAATGCATTTGTTAATTATTTCCAACTAAGAATTCAAGATAGGGTCATCAATATTGTAAAATAAGGTGCTACCAAGATGGATCTACATCAAATAATAGATGAGTAAAAATGTGTTGAGGCTCAGACCGATCCTATAACACTAAAAAAATATCCTCATTGGTTTAGTTTTTAATTGATTTATTTTTACTTACTTTGCTTTAAGAAAATATATATCAAGGTTTAATAGACCGACCATTCAAATATCTATTTTAGTGTAGTTTAGTCATAAGGTTTGACTTATAATGGTTCTCAAACCATCCAATTCTAGTTGAAAGGGAATAAGGGAGCCATTTTTCAATGTTAAAATAAATCAAATATAATAAGGAGATTAATAAAACTTCTTCCATTTGTTAAACTCTTTCAAGGTAAGGTGACCATAGTCAACCTAAAGGTTACAACTTAGATAATTATTATCATAGATCCAAACTCTATTGAAATTATTCTTATAAGAGGTTGGTTGGGTTATCAAAAGGTTTCCAACAAAATATTATTCATTTGTTAAAACTTCCAATATTTCTTTTACAAGGCATAATTAAACTATAAAACATCAAAGTTTAGTTCATTTCAACAAGCTAAATTGTTATTCCCAATAATAATCTCATAGCAATTCATTTAAGTTACAATCATTTATATAAGTTTGATTCTATTAAACCATTGAAATTTTTATATAAATAAATTCACAATGCTTAAAATACCATGCACTCATGATAAATATTTAAGCAAGGAAATAAATTTGTCAATTTATTTGAAAGTGCCTCCAAGGCTAAATACTTTTGATACATACAGGACTCTTACCAAGATCCTATAAATCAATAATTCATAAAATTTACATCTTAATTTAATAATGAAGTTTTAATAAATATAAATATATGTCTTAATCCATAGTTGTAATATTATCCAAACTCTTTATTTTGTAGGTTTATTACAAATAGATTGGTTGTTAAATCAATAATAACACATCAAATTTTATCCAATTATTTACATAGAAAGAAGCACATATATTGGATTGATTAAATAATGGAGGACTAATCAGTCTTCAATAGTGCTTCTCATGTTCTCACAAACATCTATTTTCCATTAAAATTAAGGTTCACTACCCAACCTTTTTTCATTATCAAGTTGTTTCTCTAGACACCATCGAGATTGAGACTCTCAAATTTGAGCATGTTTATATTACTTGGTAAAGGCAAGGTTAGATATCTAAGTATGGGGTTTTTGACACAAGGGAGATACCACACACCACCTAAGTCCTATTCTTGGTTTTTATCTAATGAGACTCACAATCCTAAATATCATCTAAGTAATAATTTAATGAACATCCAAGTAAAGCTAAGAATTTAAAATATATAAAATGAATAGGAAATATTTCAAAATATAAACAATTTTGGCCATTGTATTGGATATCAAGAGGACACCTCACTCAAATACTCTCATCCAATAGTCATGGGAAGGTTGAGCAATCTACCACCATGCCACAATATGATGTTAGAGGTACAATCACTAGGGGTGAATCAGTGATGAAAGATAATCCAATTAAATTCCAAAATCTTTAAACATTCATCATACATCAACTTGATCAAAAATCATAAACATGAAATCACATACATCCAAATAAAACATAATAGCATACATCATATGAACACATCTATATGTGGGAAACCCTCTTGGGGGATAAAACCCACTGAACCCTAAAAGATGGAATATAGTCTTATAATAACAAGATCCAAAATTTATACTAGTACTAACTGATCAAGAAAAACACATCCTTATTTTAGTGAGACATGAATCCCATAAGGATTAACTACCCCTATCTAGTTGAGCACCCACAATAACTAGACCTTTATCAAGATTTACCTTAAAATGAGGAACCAGCCCCCTAGGTAACCAAGAATCCACTTAGATACCTTGAATATATCATCATAAACACATATTTATACTATTTAACTAATGATGACCACTTTTTTTTCATTCTTTACCTTCACTCTTTCACCTAAATAGTCTCAAGAGCTCACTCACTCAATCTACCTCTTCTAGACTCATTAGGTCTAATGAGCTATGTATCCACCTACATCATCTTGATTAGATAAACATGACTAATCTCTTTTTATCTCTAATTTTACTCACTAACATTTACCTTCTCTGTCAAATGTTTTCTCCTTTGCTTGAATCCACACATTCACAACTAACATAATTAGTCCAATTAGATGTTGTACTTATACCACTCTCTTCCCTTAACACATCTTGGTTAGCCAAGATTATTTACATATTTTTTATATTTTTAAATAGGTCATCATACACATTACATTTAATATACACACACTCTTTAGGTTGGCCATTACTTCATTAGCCCCAAACCACCATTAGGTCTTGGTGAGACATAGAACAATAAAGCCTACATACTCATATGTTACATGTGAGACTACTTGGACCACATTCATTATTTACCAATGATTTGAACACATAAAACCTATATCTAATATCCCCTTTATAACTCCCTCATAATTTCATTCCATTTGTAACACCAACTCAATTCAATATTCCAACATGGTCACTCAATTTACTAGTGCATTCAAAAAACTTAGTCAATTTTTAATCCTTTATTCATACTAAATATGGATTGATAAAACCTAAAAAATATATATAGATAGTCTTCATTGAGTTTTAAAAAATATCCAATTTTAATTTCATCTTTAAACATCAAAATACTATCAATAACTCTTCAATTATCCTTCTCGAGTCAATTGCAGAACATGATCAAACACACAATCAACTTTGGAGCTTAATTTGTTTGATTGTAAAAACATTCAAATATTCTAATAAAATTTTATATATGTTCCCTAGAGTCATATTCAAATTTTATTTTTACACCACCTTCATATTCATCCTAGATAAAAATATACAAGCAAAATACTAAGCATTGGTTCTTCCTTTGTTAAATTCAAATGCCAATGGTCACTATTTAAATGTTAAATATCAACCTATTTGACCTCATCTCATGATTATTAGAAACATTGAATAAATATACAATATATATGTATTTATAATTATCTTATTATTTATATTTCAATGATCACCATTGATCTTTGACCTGAGCTCCCATGATTATGTCACTTGGTAGCTATGAGTACCTTCTACATACCCTGTATCATTTAGTAAATGTGTTTGTGCCACTTGGTAGTTCTTCATGAAATATTAGCATCCTTTGAATTATTAAATTAATTTTCACCATTTATCTATAAATACATGATCATATTCTCACCATTTGATCAAATATCAAAGCTTCTAATATTGTGACACTTGTCACCAGCACGTGCCTTCTGAGCATATTGACTATTTGACTCTAATGAACTTCTACCACTTGGCATCCCCGCATGAAAAATTGAATATTTGACTCAATAAAATAAATTGTATTATAAACCAATCAAATTAAATGCTTTATATTAGATCTATGTTCTAATTAAATGCTTAATGTAGATCTCTTCTTATAAATTTGGCTAAGTATGGGAACTTAGTAAAACTATGCCTGGAAAGCCAACTTTGCACCTAAATAGATTTTGCTATGCTCAATATCATGACCTAAAATTTGAACCATATGATATCATCGTATATGGTACTCCATCCATGTATCAATATGGTCTTTAAACCTTCACACATGTGAAATATAATGTCATAAAATTTCTTACTCAACTTTATTTGTCAAGATGACTTCTTAAACCTAGACACTCAATTGACTACTCTAATGAATTCCTTTCACTTCCATAGGCACACTAAGAACTCATAAAATACCATAGGGTCTCTAAAACATGTACATATAAAAAATATCATCCATAAATTTCATTATTAATTCAAACACTAAAGAACTATGTAGGAATATTGAAGCATATTGAAGCACACTTTATCATTGGCAATCTAACACACATTACACCTCATCAACAACCTTGGTCACCTTGAAGACATAATATACAAACATAAAAAAATATCATGCTTTTTCATTGATTCCAACACCAATACAAATGTTATTCATAGAATTTATCTCTCTCTTTAAGTACTTTCTCCCCCTTTGGCACAATGACAAAGTGGGCTCAACTCTGATCCTACGGACTTATAAAAGACTTCAAGGACAAATAATAGGAAAATAAAACCTCTAAGAGATTATAAAAACTCCCCCTAACACTATGCATACCTCTTATTACCTTGATATTCTTAAACATTCTTCAAAACTATACTCGTCTTTGATCATGCACTATTCTATGAAGACAAAATATACATAAACATTAGAATCTACTTGAACTTACCTTCAAAACAATAAAAGGGACTCCCCTTAAATAACCTAAGCTTAGGAACCCTTTGAGAACCTTTATACCATCTCTAACCATGAATAAACAAAATAATTTCCTCCATACTTTCTGTCTCAGATTCAATTACATATTCCTCTAATCCTAGGACCTGACCATTTACAAAGCTCCCCCTTTGTTTATGCATGAGGATTCAATATATTATCAAAGCACCTGAATTGGTTTTATCAAGTCATTGTATCAAAATTCTTTATTTCACATATTTACTAAACTTATTCATATCTCCACCATGAATAGAACATCTCACACATGCTTCCCCTCATATTATGCACAATGCTTCAAGCCTTTCAAACTATTTGAGTTAGCTCTCCCTAATTCCATGGCATACTAAAATTGACATCTATAAAAAGTTGAGACCTTAAATATTATATCAAAAATGTGACAACACATGCTATTCATACTCCATATCAACCTTATCTTTAGTTATCCTTGATTAGGCACTTAGAAACCTACATTCCCTATCTATAGACCTTCAAAACCAACATCTTCATTTTTATGACCTTTCTTGTCCTAAAAAAACAACCAAAGATCAACTGACATCCACCATGCTTCCTCTTGCTATCAAGTGTCTCTTTGAAGCATAGATAGAGAGACCCTAACCCATAATGTTCTAGAATAATGTAAAACTAGGAGTTTCCCACAACTCCTCATATTCCTTCTCCTCCTTGGTCATCTGATGCTGATAGGTCTTCTTCTAATTATTCTTAAGAGAATAAACATGCTCATCCCCTACAATATTCTCCTTTTCTTCTAATATAATATTGAAAACATATGGAGATAATAAAGATTCATGACATACATTTTTAACTTAAGAAATAACCTCATAAATGGGCATTGATAATTGATGTTATTTGCATGAAACTTGCTCAATAATAGTAGGATGTTCTCTTGGATCCATACATACCTTAGAAATAGTCTCAACTAGCACTTTGGTATTTTCCTTGAGCTTGACCTAAACTAAATTTTTATTTTCTTTTTATCTTTGGATAGATGACACATTATTTTTTCATTCCTAAACCTTATTAATATATGATTCCTCTTTTGATTTAGCAGGTAGTTCACCTTGATATTTTAGCTCAACTGAATTAGTTTTCTTGGTCTTCACTTCCTTAGGATTCCATACCAAGGATTGACCTTTATTGAGAACATTAGGATGTCCATGTAACTTCTTATGACCTAAGATATTGCTTATATAATATCTTAAAATATGACCAACTTGATGATAATAAAAATAAATAACATCATTCATACCCTTTTCTTGATTAATATTATGAATCTCAGTAAACATACAATCTTGTCTCTTAGGTTCATTGTGCTCAAGCTTAATTTTGTTAGGTCTTTATACTTGGGTTAGTCTTTTCCCATGCATTCTGGGGAAAAATATAGTAATGTGTCCCATGTCATGAAAATTATAATAGACTACATTATCCTTACCTCTAGCTAACCAACTTCTCTTCCTTCTATAGTTTCTTGACTTATGGCTAAAAATATTACATGAAAAATAGTGATCATGAAATTAGCTTTCATACCTTATAGTGTTTAGTTGCATGATAAGTCTTTTTATATTATACTTAGTGCTTGGATCCTTATTGTCTTAAGCAAACCTCTCTTACTCTTTCTCAACCTTATTTACCTTGACAACAAATTTCTCATGCTAATCCTTCAATGAATCTATCTTGGTTTTAAATTGAATGCTCTCATCCTATTTATTTCTCATACTTGAACTAATAGCCTCTAACTAAATTTTGAGATCTTGGATAGTCTCCTTATCCATCTTATCTTCTTTAGCCATGTCATCCTTCAATATACATGTTTTTTCTTCAATAATCTTTATAGAATCGAGATTAAAATTTAACTCATCATCCTCACCTTGCTTTGAACTCAACATAGAATTTGTCTCTTCTAACTAAGTCTTGAGGTGTCAGCATTCTTCCGCTTTTGAACCCATATTTTCTTTATAACCCCTAATTGATCCTCAAGAATGTTGATCTTCTCTTTATCATCTTTTGATATTGAGATTGATTTCAATTATTCTAGCTCCTTATTGAGATTGATCTATTCTTGATTCTTCTTTTCCTCTCTCTTAGACTTGACTAACAAACTTCCCTTAAGAGAAATGACTTATGCTTCAAGACCTTTGATCATGTTCCTCATTTTATAATTCCTCTTTTTCTCCTTCAGTTCACCAAGTGGACCCATGATCTCAGCTTCTAGATCAACTTCTTCTTCCTTTCTATTATAGAACACTTCTTATTCACTATCATGGAAAACTACTTTATAAAACATGATGATATTTTAACCCATATTGTACCATAGAATACCTTCAATTTTTTAAACTTACATATAAAGTCTTGATCTGATACCAATTATTAGAGGTAAAATCACTAAAAGGGGGGGATGAATCAGTGATGCAAGATAATATAATTCAATTCCTAACTATTTAAACATTAACTTGATCAATAATAATAAACATGAAAGCACATACATAAGGGCATACATGACATGAACACATCATATATGTGGGAAACCCTCTTGGGGGATAAAATCCACTGAACCCTGCAAGATGAACTACAATCCTATAATAACAAGATCTAACATTTATACTAATTTATAAAGTAACACCCATCCCTTATTTTAGTGAGACACTAATACTACAAGGAGCAATTTCCCTTGTCTAGCTAAGCACCCACAATAACCAAACCTTTAGCAAACTTTATCTTGTAAGGAAGAACCAACCCCCTAGGAAACTAAGCACCCACTCATCTATATTTAATAGATCATATTAAACACCTATTTCTACTCTTAAACTAATGATGACCACTTTTTTTGCACTCCTCACCTTTACTCTTTCACCTGAATAGTGTCAAGGGCTTACTTGCTTAATTTGCCTCTTCTAGACTCATTAGGTCCAATGACCTGTGTATCCACCTACATTAGCTTCATTAGATAAACATGATTGATCTTATTTTCTATCTAATTTTCCTCATTTACATGTACCTTATCTTTCAAATGTTCTCTCCTTTGATTGAATCCATACATTCACAACCAACACAATTAGTCTAATTAGACCTTGTGCTTATACCACTTTCTTCTTTTAACCCATATTAGTTGGCTAAGATGCTTTAAATATTTTTTATACCATGAAACAGGTCATAATACACATTACATGTAATATATACATACTCCTTAGGTTATCCATTACCTCATTATCCCCAAACCACCATTAGGTCTTGGTGAGACCTAAAACAATTAGGCCTACATACACATACATTATATATGAGACTACTTGGACCACCTTCATCCTTTACCAATTCTTTGAATACATTAGACCTATCTCTAATATCTCTTTTCTAACTCCCTCATGGGTCTATGCTATTTATAACACTAACTCAATTCACTCCTGCAACATGGTCACCCAACCTGCTAGTGCATTCAATAAACACAATCAACTTTTAAGCCTTTGATCATACTAAATATGGATTGATCAAGCCTTGTGTGTGTGTGTGTGTGTGTGTGTGTGTGTGTGTGTGTGTGGTATTTATGGAGTATAAAACACTCTCTAATAGTTATTTCATCTTGAAACATCAAAATACTATCAAGAACTCTTCAATTATCCTTCTTGGGTCACTTGAAAAACATGATCAAACACAGTCAATTTTAGACCTTAATATCTTTGACTATATGAATATTCAAATATTATAATAATTTTTTTTGGATTTTCCCTTGATTCCTCTTCAACTTTTATTTTTAAATCACCTTCAAATTCATCTTATATCAGATGATATAAGCAAAATAATGAGCACTAGTTTTTCCTTTTTTAAATTCAAATGACAACGGTCACTGTGTAAATGTTAAACATCAGCCACTTTGACCTCATCTCATGCTTCCTAAAAATTTGAAAAAAAATACACACCATATATATCCTTAGAATTATCTTGGTATTTATCTTATAATGTTCTCCATTGATCTTCAATCTGAGCTCCCATGATTGTGCCACTTGGCAACTCTACATGGCTTCTGTACACACTATACCATTCAGTCAATGTGTTTGTGCCACTTGGTTGTTAATCATGAAATATAATAATCCTTTGAATTATTGAATTAATTTTCATCATTGATCTATAACTACATGATCATATTCTCACCATTGATCTACTATCAAAGCTTCTGAGATTGTGACACTTGTCACGAGTGCATACCTTCTAAGCATATTGACTATTTGACTCTAATGAGCTTCCACCACTTGGTAAACCCACATGAAATCTTAACTATTTGACTCAATACACTCCATTGGATCATTATATATTTATATTAAGTGCTTTCTATTATATTTTTTATCTAATTAAATTCTCACTGTAGATCTCTTCTTGAAAATTTGGCTAAGTATAGGAACATAGTAAAACTCTACCTGGAAGGCCAACTTTACACCTTAATATTTTTTGTAACACTTAACCTCATGACATTAAATTTGAATCATATGATCTAATCACATATGTTAATCTATCCATGTATCAATATTCTATTGAAACCTTCACACATGTGAAATATAATGTCATAAAATTACTTACTTAGCTTTGTTTGTCAAGATGACTTCTTGAACATAAAGACTCAATTGACTACTCTGATGAATTCCTTTCACTTACATAAGCACACTAAGAACTCATAACATCTCATAGACTCTATATAATATATCCATATAAATAATATCATCGATCAATTACCTCATTAAATCAAAAATTAAAGAACTAGCATAAACACTGAAGCACATTGAAGCACACTTTGTCATTATTATTATAACATGCATGACACCTCATCAAAAACCTTGGTCACCTTGGATACATCATATAAAAACCTCCAACACATGGTAGGGCATATAATCTACCACCATGATGTTCATATGAGGGTCAAGTAATCTACCATGATGTGTATCATGGGAGGACTTAATAATCTTCCACCATGAATATGATACCCATAGACAACCACTTCATTATGTCAAAAAAACATTAATGCAATCAATCAATAATTTAAAACATTTAATTTGAGCAAGGAGGAACATAACCTCTCCAAGTCCTTTAACTTTGCCAAGAACTACATGGTGGCCAATACACAACCATGGAAAGATAATAAGATAGGTAGAATAAACCAAGTGGTATTATTCTCCTTTAAGCAAGAGAATAAAAAAAGAACTAGAATCATTTCTATTATAACAAAAAAATCTAAACATAGGTTAAAATAAATCCCACCTATCAACTTCAAGACCACTTGGGCACTATCTTGTAATTATCTAGACTTAGCATTCCTCACCATTTGTCCTTATTTGATAATTTCTTATGCTCAGTCTAGCTTCATTCAAACTAGCCAAAAGTCCTCAACTAAGGGATTTTGAGTCCTGCATATAGTCATTCTAGAATCAACCAACCATAGCCAATGCATGCCTCATTAAGGGATGTTTTTTTTTCTTGTTATATTAAGGTGGATGCCAGCGCTTGTATGCATATGTGGTTGCTTCATAGATTCACTTACCTATTTTCCCACTTGATTCTAGTCTAAGGAAAATTAATGTAAGATATGTCAGTCATCCCCTCAATAAAATAGACATAAAAAATAAGATCAAATGATCAAAAGACAATTTTTAACAACTAAGATTAAAGGCTAGTCACCTAGAATATATGTTAAGTCATCAAATATGGAGGATAAAGCATCCAATACTTATCATTGGTTTATGATGGTTTTAAGGGTAAAACTAATTAGTGGCATAACCATGCTTGGCATAGTATCTTTCCTTCATTGGCCCTTATCCTATTCTTGCACACTTGATGCACACATAAAATTCATTTAACCTAACAGTCTAACCTATAGAATTTAATAAAACATGGAACTCAATCAATTATAGGCAACCAACATACCAAGGAATACAAGAATTCATGTAATTAGGTTTGCATCACCTTATACTCATGAAATTTATAAATCACAAGCTTATGATCAATGATTAAAACATTATTTAAGTCAATGCATCTCATAAACATAATCAATAGTACATAAATGAAATGTAAGCATCATACTTTCATAATTAATAAATCCAAAACATGATTGATAATAGGTCTTTCTCATGGTTCCCAAAACATGAAAAGCCTTCATAAATCCTTACATGCCTCAGATGGACAAGACCTAACAACATAATTCAATAATCAGAACATTTAAGTCAAAATTTCATAGTCATCTTTTTCAAAGATAAGTATTATGAAAAATGGGGCCTTACATCCCCCTCCCCTTATATAGACTTCTACTTGGATTACACTAAAAGAGGCAAATATATTGAACCCTCAAAGGTGTAACATCTTCCCAAGTTTTTATTGATTCATTATATTTGTCCCACTAGACCTTGAAATGATCCAAGTCTCTATCTCAAATAACTATCATTCTACATGTTAAAATCCTACTGAGTTCCAAAACTAAAGCTTTGCTAGTCTCAACTCTTAAGGACATCCAATCCAAAACATGAGAGATATCAATAATATATTGTCTCAAAACATAAACATGAACACAAATTAGGTTAGGTGGCAATGCCAATTGATACACAACTGGGCCAATGGTCTATATGATCTTGAATGGCCCTATAAAATAAGGTGACAAATTTAAACCCTTTCCATAATAGATGGGGATATTTTTGGGTCTCACTTTCAATAAAATTTTATCACCAACATTAAAATGTCAATCAATTATTTTTTGCATTTTTATATTTATTCTACCAATCCCTATAAGTCTCCAAGTGTTATCATATCTTAACCACTTACCACTCCATGTCTTCTACATAACATGTACAATCAGGACTCTATCCTCAAATAATTCCTAACCTAGTGGGGTTATAAATCCTAAACCATAAAAATCCTATAAAGGCTCCATCTTGATTAAACTATGATATATATTTTTGTAATAAGATTCAATAAGACAAACATTACCTTCCCAATAGGATTATTGGTCCATAACATACATGTGTAGCATGTCTTCCAAGACTTGATTGACTCTCTCAGTCTATCCATTAATCTTGGTATGGTAGGAAGTAATAAAATTGAGTTGAGTTCCCAATTACTTATATAAAGAAGTCTAGAAGTGAGAATTATATATTATATCTTGATCTAAAATAATATTATGAGGAATCATGTGTAATCTAATAACATCATCTAGAAATACCTTTACCACTGAATTAGAATTGTAAGTGGTCTTTGTGGGATAAAAGTGAGCTAATTTGGTCAACTTATCCACTATGACCATGATTGCATCATGATGATATGATGAATTGTGCAAGCCTACAATGAAATCCATAGAGATGGTGTTCCATTTCCATTCCAAAATATCATGAGGATATAAAAATCATACCAGATGTCGATTCTTAGACTTAACCCTCTAAAAATCAATATAATTATTAAAAAAATAAAAAATATCATGCCTCAAATCAGACCAATGATATAATTGCATTAATTAAGCATGCATCTTGTTAACTCCAAGGTGCACTTTTTAAGGAGCTATGTGAGATTGAGATAGAATTAGCTTATATAATCTACCAAATAAAGTAACATATATACACCCTTTATGGTGTATCATGCCATATAGATCAAGAGAATAATCTTGAAAATTTATTTTTAGACATGAACCAGAACCCAATAGTTGTTTTATTTCTTTATAGAGGTGAACCTTTGGAAGATGCTTCAAAATTTAACTCCATAAGTCAGTTCACAAACTCATGGTGTTTTCTACTCAAGGAATCAAAAATTATGTTTTTATTTCCTTTGATATATAAAATATCATAGTCGTATTCACACTACAATTCCATCTAGCATATTTATCACAAATTGAGGTTAGAATGGTTAAATATATGTTGTAAACTCAAATAATCTAATTTTAGTATAAAGTAATGACCAATTAGTAAGTGTCACCATATTAAATAAGAATGAATAATGTTTTCAAATTCCATATTATGCATGGGTATCTCATCTCATAATCCTTAATTTCATGAGATTCAAATGTAATAAATCTACCTTCCTACATGAGTATGGCTCCTAATCTTGCATTTACTGCATTAGTTCAAATAATAAATTTTCATATAGGATTATGCATATCCAAATTTTGTTTACTATTGAGTCACTTTTTTAGTAATTTAAAAGTTTCCTCATACTTTTCTATCAAAAAAACTTGTTTCCCTTTTATAAAGTGATAGGATTCATAATGTAGGATAAATTCTCAACAAAATGTCAATAATATCCTACCAATCCCATGAAGCTAAAAACTTCTAAAGTGTTAGAGGATATGTTCCATTACATAATGGAATGAATATTGGTAGGGTACATATAGATTACTTATCCTAAAATGATATGCCCAAGTTATTTCACCTTAGACTACATGGAATCACACTTCTCCAAGTTACCAAACTACTAGTTTTATCTTAAAACCTATAATATCTACCTTAAATTGTCCTCATGCTCCTCTTAATTATATAAATAGAGCATAATGTCATCAAGAAACACCAAAATGAATCGATCCAAAAAGTATAAAAACACTCCATCATAAGGCTCATTAATTTTTTTGGGGCATTCATCATTCCAAAAGGTATAACTATAAATTCATACTTCCTATACTGCATTTGAGACCCCATTTTTATAATATCAAGCTCTAATATATGTAATTTATGGTATCAATATTTTGAATAAATCTTGGAGAACACCTTGGATCCTTTCATCTGATAAAATAAGTAATAAATTTTAGGTAAGGGATAATGATTCTTAATAGTTACCTTATTCAATTGGTGATAATCAACACACATCTAAAGGGGTACATCTTTTATTTTTCACAAATATGACTAGTTCTCCCCATGGGGACACACTCAAACAAAATAGGCCTTTCTCTAAGAGTTTATCAAGCTTTATCTTGAGTTCAATTAGTTTTGGTGTGATCATTTGACATAGTTTCTTTGAGATGGGTTCATCCATTGGTACTAAAATAATATAAAAATCAATCTCCCGTGAAAGATGTATACTAATTAATCCATCTAAAAACACACCATAAAATTCCCACAACATGGGGTGGTCATCTAAAGAAACCTTCTTTGAATCATTTGACCGATTAATTATAATCATAGAAAAAAATTGAAAACCCTTCCTTATACTCTTATTGAGCTACATGGCATTCATCATGTGAATGGAAATATATCTCTTAACTCCAAATAACACCAAAACACTGAAGTCATCCCAAGGTCATCTACACACTTGATAACCTTGTTCTAAAAATCCAACTTAGATTTATGAGTCATAATCCAATCCATATCCAAGATAATTTCTTATGTTCCTAAGTGAATAACGTGTAAGTCCACTATGTTGGAGAAGACACTAAGACATAATATGCAACTACTCACCAAAGAGCTAATGGACAACTTGGCTCTAGAGGCCAACTCAACTACCAAAATTTATATTAAATCAAAACCACAAGACCATAATGGTCCATGATAGAAGGAGAAATAAAGGATTTAAAATATTTTGAATTAAATAAAACTAAAATCAAAATTCCTTCTATCATACATGTGGTTTATATGACTTTTACCTAGTTCTTAACTTTATGGTTGTCCACTACTATATAAATTCTATGTCCTCGACCCACATAATCAACTATTTTCTTTAACATTGGGGCCTTATACCTATTATTATTTGATAGTCTAAGAGGATAATCTCATTTAAAATTATCAATATGTATACATGTGAAACAAACACCTTTCCACTAGTCTCACCTTGAGGGGCTCTAGTTGTTATAGTTCCAAAAGAAGTAGTTGACCCTAGTGGTCTTCCCTGATTGGACTACTAAGTTCACATAATCCTTAACTATTTATTCTCTTTTGGTATAGAATCACCTCACCTCTAGTAGTATTGGTTCAACTAGTTCCTACTTTGTATATGATAAAAATAGTTATCCTTAAGTTATTATTTCTAAGGGGGGCTAATGTTGGATTGAGTTGCTTTCCAGCCTCCCCTAGGTATAGGTTATACACATTGTGAGCTTGAGTCACATTATGACTAAATTTTTCCACAAAATTTGTATTACTCATCTTGAGTCTTTCCTTGAGACTCCTCAACCAAATAGTCCATTTCAAATATTGTTTCCAATGTTGTGGGAGATAAAATGTGCATTGTGTTAGCCAATTCCAAATTCATGTTTCTAATGAACCTATTCACTTGGATTGTCTCATGTGTTTACCATTAAAAATACCTAATTAGATATATGAAATTACACTTGTATTTTGTACTTATACCACTCCATTATCAAAGGTAATGAAAATTTTCCACTTTATTATAGATATAATGATGGGATAGGAAGTGTGCTCTGAAACAATCCTCAAATAATTCCTATGTGAGGGAAGTTGGTCTCAAGTGGAGCTTCTACTCCTCTCCTTCCCACCACATATTAGCTACATCTCTAAGAATATGGGTGAAAAATAGGTCTTACCATTGGATTTATAATCATATAAGGTGAAACACACTTTTGTAATCACCTAAAATTGACATTTGAGTGCTAAGAGTACTACTTGAGAATACATGTCCCTAGCTTAGTCCTATACCTATCCTAAGAACAATTTTCACACTTATCCATACTTCATGTGGGCCATAAGTATCCCTTGTCATTCATAAATTATTATTAGACCCTCATTCTTGTATCATATCCCTTTGTGCATTAGGTTCTACCACCTAGACACTAGCACCATAATAGGGACATTAGTGCCACATGGTGCTAATGCCCCAATACTAGTGTTGCTAGCCTTTCCCTCCTTTTTCCACAAAAAAATATCATTTAAAATATTATACCTATTATGGTTGGCCTAGACCTCTTTTAGCACCCACATAAGCACAAGAAGTATAAATACATGAATTTTAACCCATTATCCATTAGATGGAAATAAAATACAAATTACACGTGTAAACTTAGAATAAGTTGTGAATAATTAAAGTTATCAATCCCTATTCTATCCTACTTCTACATACTACCATCTATATCATTCCTAAGATCATATTACTCATATTCCCAATCTCAAGCACATTTAAAGCACTCCAATCAATCATGATACTATTTTCACTTGAACTTGTAATAGAAGTTAGGTAGGGAGAACTACATCAAGCTTCATCCCTCTTTAGACTATTGGTATGTTGTCAAATCTCTCCATAGTAGGGCATTGAGGATGTCTAGCCTACCCCAATAACAAACACACATCTATACTTCTATCAATGGGATGCCCTAGAAACATGGAGGATTAGGGTTTTCTCATAAAATAATTTAAAAAAAATATTTATGGGTTTTTAAAACTCATGCACATAGGAATAGCATTATATATGTATACATAGGTTCACCTAGAAGCTTAGAAGAGTCTTGCACATATAACACCACCACCAAAATAGGGACACTAGCACCACATGATGTTACTATCCAATTATGGCACTATTTCCTAGGAGGGAGTTTGACATCTAGATCTTATTTGTAACATTTAGATAGAATATACCTCAGTTTTTAGCCTCTGTATCATTTATCTTAGTCATTTTCTATCTACTTTCTTATTTGCATTATTTATTTCTATTTTTAAAAAGGTCAAATTAGTCATTTATATAAAAAATTAGTGGATGTATTTATTTCATATTTCTACCTTGATTTACTACACTTATCTCTTTAACAACATTGGATTTACATTAAGTCCTAAAAGGTAAAAAAAATTGGTGAGCCCAAATTACTTTGAATATTTCACAAACCCTAACCCTAGATAACACTAGGGTTTATATTTTCAACATCCTAATACCCATATTTTAGATTTTAGATCCATACATTTTCTAATTTTATTTGATATAATCATGATAATAATTATATAATATGTGTATCACTTTTTATTTCAAAGTTTAATACTTTCATTTACATGATTGTTTCCTTTAATTCAAAAAAAACTCAAAAAAGACATAAACACATGTATACATGATCCTTTATATTAATTATAATGATTTTCATGTTTCATTATTTATTTATCATGCATTGTTTCTATTATGTGGAATTAAATTAAGACACAAATATTTAAAAACATGGAGAATACATTAGATAATATACCAACTTCATTACCTAAAATTAACAAGTCTCCTTTAGATGTTTTTTCTCTTTGGTTCACTTTAATTCATTACCTATCACTCATAGACATAATACATAAAATTAACAAATCTCCTTTTGATATTTTTTTCTTGTTGGTTCACTTTAGCTCCTTACCTATCACTCCTAGACATAAGAGAACATTAGTGGTCTTGCTTATCCCTCCTACTTATCGACCACACACATCTAGCCACCATCCCACCTATACTACCAACTCTACACTCTTAGTAGACCTTAAAATATAGGTTATGATGTCTACATATGGTCCCTAAGCTTTTCAAGTTAGCAATACCAATGGCTATAGATTTGTTGACTAGAGTAGTGTTTCTTCAACCATAGTTTCCATTTTAGATTTCCTACAATATTTTGACACATGAAAAGATACTTTGTATGTTGTACCTCATGATACTTAATTGACTAAAACATATAAAGAAACTTATGTTACTTCCATAATTAATATTATGAAATGGCCTAAAGAATATATTTCATTTGAAAAGGAAGATCTCCCACCTTAGCATGTCATAGATTTACACTCACCTCTCTACATTGCATTATGAATTAAAAATGTAGGTGTCAAATGGGTTTTAGTTAACAATGGATCAAGATTTAACATTTTTAATATCTATTTTATGTGACTTATTAATATACATTCTAAGGATTTGGATCCTTCTAATATGAACATCTGAGGGTTTCATAAATTTTCATGCAAATTCTTGGGTTAAATCACACTAAACCTTACATTAGGGTCTAGAACACTACATAAAACATGTCAAGTTATGACTAATGATCTTAATTATAATATATTTATTAGAATACCATGGATTCATGATATGCATGAAGTTCCACCCAATTTATATACATTCAACTAAAAATGTCATATCTACACTTTTCCTATGGATAAAGAACCATTCAAATATTATCAACATATAGAGCCTTCACACAATTATATTCTTCACGTGGATTTTTCAACAACACCACTCCATTATACTATTCATAATTCATGTATCACACCCCTAGATACTTCCAAAGCATAGGATAATAAGTTCTCTTCTCCTTTTGCATTGATATAATTCTAAAAAATGGGTTACACAGGATAGGGCCTTGGTAAACATGATTATGGAATTCTTAATCCCATTAAATCATATGATCAACAAGGTAGAATAAGACTTGGATATAAAGATATCACATCTAATGACATGTCCTCTCACCATAATTCTTAGTATATAATGTTTTATCCACCTATTTCATGGGTAGATGATATGGTAAACCATGTTTATACACTCTCAATTTTTTACTCTAATCTTATAAATGACATAACTTATCTTAATCTACCTACTTTTGATAAATTTTCTAATGATAAGGATCTCTTATAATTCCTATGGGAATACAAGGAACTCTTTACTATCATAATAATAGGTTTCCTCATTCCAGAAATGCCCAAGCATACTTTGGTGAGCATTCAAATGTTTTAGATGATATTTTACTTTACATAGATCATATTATCCCTAAAACACCATACATTATGGATCGATGTACATTAACTAATGAAGAGACAATAAAATTAAATTATGGCATAAATATTAATCCTTGTATCATACTATGAGTTGTTTCCTTACATAAAGAAGAAGATATAGATATTCATCAATGTTTAAAATATTTTCTTGAAGTTTTTTCTTGGGATTATTCTAAAATTCTTGGCATTGATCCCTCCATTTTATGACACATGATTAAACTCTATCCTGATGCCAAGTTGATTAAACAAAAAAAATTGTAAAATGTACCCAAAGTTTCTCTTTTAGTTAAATATGAGATCTAATGGATCTTGGATTCAAGTTTCATTTGACTAGTTACTCATCCTCAATGTGTTGTTAATATTGTCTTTATTATAAAACCTAACAGCCAAATCTGATGTTGTGATTCTATAGACTTAAACAAAGCATGTCCTAAGGAATATCTTCCTTTACCCAAAATTGATCTGATATTCAACTCTAAAACTTGCTATGAAATGCTCTCTTTTAGGGATGGTTTTTCTAGTTACAATCAAATTGAGATCATTGAATAAGACCAAGAAAAAAATATTTTACCACATCATGGGGAAATTTCTACTATATAGTCATTCCTTTTGGATTGAAAAATGTAGGATTAACATGACAAAGAATAAGATACATATATTTCATGATATCATTCATAAAATGGTTAAATATTATGTTGATGATTTGATTTCAAAATCAAAATAATGATAACACCGTGCAATAGATTTTTGAGAGACCAAGAAAATATAATATATGACTCAATCCCAATAAATGCACCTTTGGGATTTCATCAGGTAAACTCTTTGGATTTATAATATCCCAATGTGGTATTGAGGTTAACCTAGGAAATTCAAAACAATAATGGGCATGCCTCCTCCTAAAAATTTAAAGAAAATTCATTCCTTATAAGGCAATATTTAGGCAATATGTTACTTTATGGAATAACTTGCAAATAAGACTCAATCATTCACAAGATTACATAATAAGGATATAAAATTTGAATGGGACATCATATGTCAATAAATATTTGACACATTCAAGTAATACCTATTGAACCCACTATCCTGGTACCACCGACACCTAACAAGCCACTTCTCATTTACCTCTCATCAATAGATCATGCACTCGGTTCCCTCTTTCCACAACATGATGATTAACATAAAGAGTGGGACATTTACTATATTATTCATACATTTGTTGACTATGAATTAAATTATCCAACAATGGAAAAACTTTGTTTGGAACTTGTATTTACTACTTATAAGCTCCAACACTATATGATTAACAATAAGACATAATTTATTACAAAAGTTAATCCTTTAAAGTTCCTCATGTAGAAACTACATATCTTAGACTGTATTGCAAAATGGGTTATGTTAATTATAGAAGTTGACCTCAATATCATATTATAAAAATTATTAAAAGGCTAAATAATTTTATATTAATTGGCATCAACCCCATTATTGGACACAAATCCTATCAATGATGATTTCAAGGATGACTTCACAACATATAATACCACTTCTAATACATGGATAATCTTATTTGATGGTTCTAGATGTTCATCTAGTGCCAAGGTTTTAGTTGTTTTCATTGACCCACTTGGGAACATCATACCCCTCACTTACCAAATCAAATTTTCATGTACGAACAACATCACAGAATATGAAACTCTTATTTTAGGCCTTTAAGAAACCCAGGCTCTCTAAATAAAGTCAATTAATTTTTATAAGGATTCAAAATTAATTATCAATTAGGTCATAAATATATACCAAACCAAAGAACACCTCATTCCCTACAAAAATTTTGTTAAATTTATATAAGCTCAATTTTAAAAATCCTCTATTGAAAACATTACATATAAAGACAATCATCATGCTAATGCAATGGATAGTGCAACATCATTGATCCCCATTGATATAAAAGAAGACCAGGATATCTTCATTGTTAAATTATTATAATCTCCATTAGTGTCCCATGAAAACCTCAAATCTCTAATGTTTCTATTTACCACATACATCACAAAAACATCCCAAAGGTTCTTTGAGATAGATAATTTTCTACATAAATCTATTACACTAGATAATTTCACAAGAAATGATAACTACAAACTAAAGTGAGACTCCATCTAATATGTCATTATTTGTGGGAACTTATTCAAAATATATTTTAAGGGACACTCATTCTAATTTTTGGTATCTTAGGAAGTTAAGTTATCTATTAGATAGGTGCACGGCGATGAAATGTAGTGGTCATTCAAATAGTAAAGCAATGTCACACAAATTATTCAGACAAGGTTATTGTTAGCCAACCATGGAACAATAATGATAGGAATATGATAAGTTATGAAATAAATTTCAATACCATGTTAAATTACACCATGTCTCTTTGTATCAACTAAAACCCATAGTAGCTGTATGGCCATTCATGTTATGGGGTTTTTTATCTAATTGATAAGATAAATCTAGAATCCATAGGAGGCCATAAATTTATTATCACATCTATAGAATAATTTACAAAATGGGTGAAGGATATTCCACTAAAATACATAAAGGGATAATATATATTCATTCCATTTTATCACAACCAACATTATTTCCCACTTTGGCCTCCCAACAAACATCATTGATAACAATGGAAATTTTTTCAAGAATAAAATAGTGAAGAAATTTTGCACTAAATATAAAATATAGCACACATTTTATACTTCGTAATACCCATAGGGAAATGGTCAAGAATAATCAACAAATAAGTCAATCAATAGTATCCTCAATAAAAAATTTACCAAATTTCATAATGATTAGCATAATCAACTCATCTATGTACTATGGGATTACCACACCAGTATTTGTACATTGATAGGAGCTACTCCTTATTCATTAGTATATTTCATATAATCATATATCCCACTAGAGTTAGACATCCCATACTTATGGGACTCATTAAAAGGGATCATCATAGATGATCAATATAAAGAGAGATGTCTCAATGAATTATAATAGTTAGATCATGTGTGTATTCAAATTGTGGAGCATCTTAGGGCTTATCAAAAATAAATCTAGCAGACCTATAATAATCATGTTCATAGTAGAGAATTCAAATTCAATGATCTAGTTTTAAAATTAAATCTAAGAAATGTCAATGCCAAAGAGGAGAACAAAGGAAAATTAAAACCAAATTAGCTTGTCCTATAACTAATAACCAAAAATCTTAGCTCAAAATTATATTATCTAGCTTCACTTGATGGAAAGGCAATAAAAAACCCATTGAACATCATGCATCTAAGGAGATTTTACATATAAAATAAAAAAATATTTTAATATTTTTTGTAAATATATTATATCCATTAAATACAAAAATAATACAATATTTCAAAATCATAAAAACATTCAAATATTTACTCAAAAACATAACACTATAGATTGTATGCATTTCCTTGTTTAAATTTCTTATATTCTTAAAACACTACATATGTTAGATATTTTAGTATAGTTAGTTTTATCATACATACATGATTCACTTATTATTTTCAAGTGTTTTAAAATTACTACAAGACTTAGGTACACTATATCAATCTATATTTTCTATTATCTACTCATTAGGGGCATCTACATAGATACATGGGTTATTCATTTGACACATTGACCTATTTAGGGGTACCCTATACACAATTTTGATTACCATGTTACATATTTGTATACTCTACATCAAATATTTATCATTGTTATATCTTGATATTGATCATTCTACACTTAGGTTTTTTTTTTTGGTTATTACTACTTTAGACTTGGTATATGTACATCTTAGGTCTTACATATATTTTTATTACATGTTCATGTATACTTTATTTTATATATTTCCTAGATTAGAATTGATTGTATCTCTATTCTTTTTATATTTGATGGCATTTGAATATTCCATTTCTCTTTTTTTCTATGCCACTTCTTTTCATAGTATGTATGCTTTGGACATCTGTCTATGTCTTTATGTCTTCTTTGCTAATTATATATGTAAACATTTGAACATGTCCTTATATTTGGCTCTAAGAAAACTTGCTTGTTTCTTGAATATGTGGATATTTTAACATGTCATTTTATGTCTTATTTTCTTATATTTAGTGACATGTGTCCATGTCCCTTGTATTATGTCCCATTTTCCTACTTTTCATTCCTCATGTGTGTTTTATGTATTCTTTCTTTAATGTGTCATGGCCATGACACTTTTCTTTTGCTTGCTAAAAACTTTAGTTTTATATTCCATGAAGGGCCTCATGCATCTCCCCTTCCTACTTGGGTGTCATGATGGACATCATGCCCAATCCCCCTAGGTAGATACTTAGTTATTAATTAAATTTATTGTTACATACATTGTTATATCTAGTTTGATAGCCTTTTAAATGTTAGATATAATATACCTAGCGCATTACAACCTTATTCTTAGATTATATTACATTATGATTTTATGTATGCACATTATATTATATTATTATGTAGATATCATATAATCTCTAGCTAAGACAGATCTTGTAGAGATTTTTATTTTGAGGATAGTTCTTGCTAACCAAATTTGACCTTATAAGTGAAATTGGGAACCCTATAAGTAAAAAATTGATCTTTAGAGGTTTATAACAGGTCTAATATTGTTTCATGTGGTCTATTATAAATTATTTGATTTCATTTAATGCATTATTAGCCTTAGTCTTGGTCTAATTAGTCAATATGCCATTTTGAGTCACTTAATAGCCATTTAGGGGTCATAAATGCAGGTGCCATAATTTTTCAGGTGTCCAAGTGTCATATTTTATTTTCAAACATCAAATAAGTCATATTTCATATAATAATGTTATTTTATCTAAAACTTGTAGGTTAACTAACTAAAAATTAGGAAATCAACTAAAAAAGGAAGAGTTTGGCACTTGTATGTCCCATGAGGGAAAGTGATAGGTTGGAGAAGGTCATAAAATGTATCTTAATATTCCTAAGACTCATTCCCACATTTAAAATTCTTTTAAAGAGACAAATTTGAGATAAAACCATTCTACTCCTTATTTGCCTTTCTAGACATAAAAAAGTGGTTAGCAAGTTTGTGCTTGGTATGGACACTTGAAGAGGTTTTTGGTCAAAATCCTATGGGAGGTGTTATTAAACTTAGAGAGATAAATTTACATAAAAAGGAGTTTAAATATTGGTAAGCCATGATTTATGAACTATTTCTAATAAGTTGACAATGTTTTTTTGCTCACTATTTCCTATACCCTATAGGTTTTATTAAGTTGTAGAGCTAAAAGCTTCACTGATGCAAATGGTGGAGGTTGATAAGTGTTAAAGTAACTGACATCGATCTGATCAACTGACATTGGTCATATTTAGTGTACACATTAACTAACATTGGTTATGGTTGGTCGACATCAGTCAGACAGGAATTGACGTCGGTCACCTGTGTCTTTCTAGAACTGGTCTAATTTTAGACGGATAGTTTATTTGCATGTAAAAACTTATTTTATTCTTGAGTCTGCATTTATAATTATTTTAATTAGGAAGTCTAATTATTGTTTGTATGGGATCTATTTAATAGACCCATGGGGCTGTATTTTAATTAAGGACTAAAGGATTAGATCCTTCACTTGAAGGTAAGAACAACAATTGGGTTGGTTGTCTCAAGGTTTGTGAGATCAGTTGATATACAGGTAGCAAGATCAAGGAGATCTACATGGTAAGTAAGATCAATTAGATCTACAGGTGTGCAAGATCAAGGAGATCTACTTGGAGTACTTGGTGGACTGGAAGTAGGCAATAATGGTTGAGTTGATTATCACTTACTGGTGGAGGGAACAACTCTGTGTTTGAGTTGTGGCTGTAATTGATTGAGAGAGATAACTCTTGAGGGAGAATTACTTTATTCCCAAGAGGTGTGGGAAGAGTGTTATTTCTTCATTGTATTTCCTTCTGGAAGAGTGTTAATACAAGATTGTATTATCTCTCATATTCTGTGTTGTTTCTGAATTATAGTTACATATTACTTCTGGTTTAATTTCGTGTTTAGTTGCTTATACAAAGGTAATCAAGTGTGCTCTTAGGAGTGATTCTAACAGTTGGTATTAGAGCTTGGTTCAGAGTAGGTTAGTGTTTGTTGATTACAGATCACTCACAGGGGTTTCTGTTCAAGTGGGAGTAAAATAATGGCAGAAGAAAGTACACTAAGAATAGAGAAATTCAATGGCAAGAATTATCAATTATGGAGGATGTAGATAGAGGATTATCTGTATCAAAAAATTTTGTACTTACCGTTGGGTGGGGTTTCATGTAAGCCTACATGTATGCAAGATGAAGAATGGAAGGTTCTTGATAGAAAGGCTCTAGGAGCTATAAGGCTGACCTTGGCAGCTTCTGTGGTTTCCAACATATCTCAGGCAAGGACAATGGTAGAGTTAATGGAATCTTTGGCAAATTTATATGAAAACCCTCAGCTTTAAATAAGGTATTTCTTATGAAGAAATTATTTAATTTGAAAATGTTGGAAGGTGGATTGGTATATAGTCATCTTAGTGATTTCCATGGTTTGATAAACTAGTTAAATTTAGTCAAAATAGTTTTTGATGATGAAATTAAGGCTCTCTTAATCTTATGCTCTTTACCTGACAGTTGGGATAGCTTGGTAATGGAAGTAAGTAATACTGCATCTTCTTCAAATATCTTAAAAGTTGATGATGTTGTTAGTGTAATCTTGAATGAATAAATTCACAAGAAAAGCATAGGTGAGACATCAGGTAATGCTTTAAGTGTTGAAAGTAGGGGAAAGCAAAGAGAGAAGGTCAAGCAAGGGAAATCAAGGTCAAAGATAAGCAGTGGATCGAAATCCAGGTATGGTAGTATAACCTACTGGAATTGTGGAAAGAAAGGGCATGTAAAGAAAGATTATTGGTTGGTAGAAGATCAGTATGAAGGAAATAAAGAAGCAGATGTTGTAGGTATTGTTGCACAGGATGCTCTTATATGTTCCTTGGATAAAGTAGAATCTTGGGTTTTAGATTCTGGTGCCTCTTTCCATGTAACCCTAAATAGAGAATTTTTTCATGATTATGTCCATTGAGACTTTGGAAAAATTTATTTAGGGGATGGTAAGCCTTGTCAAATGGTTGGCAAAGGGAAAGTGTAGCTGAAATTGCAAACTAACAACATATGGGTGTTGAAGGATGTCATGCATGTCCCAGTCCTAAAGAGGAGTCTAATTTTTATAGGAAAGTTGGGTGATGAGGGTTGCATAGTTACTCTCACAGTGGAATCTTGGAAATTTTCCAAGGGTGCACTTGTATTAGCATGTGGTAAGAAAGTAGGTACACTTTATCTATCTACTTATATTATTGATTCTCCTTCTATTTTATCTACTTCAGATGTAGATGCAAAGATGTGGCTCTGTAGGCTTGGTCACATGAGTGAGAAGGGAATGGATGTTCTTGATACTTTCAAGACATGGAAAGCCTTGGTTTTAAAGGAGAAGATGATGGATAGAGATCAGCTCAAGGGGATGAATAATTTTAAGCAGGGAAATTTGGACAAGATTATGATCCAAAGTGAGCTCACGGGTAAAATTCATCACTCAAAGGAAAACACAGTTACTGACATCAGTTAGGTGAGAACTGAGTCGATTAGGTAGGAATCGATGTTAGTCAAGTGAAGACCAAAGTTGGTGATGTCAAGCAGGTGAAAATTAACGTCGGTCATGTAAGAGCCAACATTAGTCAGGTCAGTCACATGGAACCGACATTGGTCAGGTGCAGACTGAGAGATGACCAAGATCGGTCACTGTTAGAATGAAATTTGGGCAGATAGCAAGCTATTAAGGAGTCTCAAATGCCCATGTGGAGGTTTAAAAGGGTAAGTAAGCCTCAAATTCATTATTCCCCTTCTTTATACTACATGTTTCTCACTAATGGTGGAAAACTAGGAAGTTTTGAAGAGGTAATGCAGGTAGAATCTAGGAAATAGTGGGAGCATGGCATGAATGAGGAAATTGATTCCTTGGAAGAGAACCAAACATGGGATTTGGTAGAGTTTCTAGCTGGAAAGAAAGCACTGAAAGATGAATGAATTTACAGGTTAAAGAAAGGAGAGAATGGATAGGTGAGATAGAAGGCCAGGTTATATGGTCTTGAGCAAGCTACAGGACAATGGTGTTTAAGGTTTGATAGGTGTATGACAAAGCATGGCTTTAGTCAATGTCAATGTGACCATTGTGTTTATTTTACTAGGTTGGATAATATTAGCTACATTATCCTGTTACAATATGTAGTGTATATGCTTGTTGCAGGGTCACACATGCAGGGAATTACTGAGTTAAACGTAAAGTTAGCTCACATGTTTTCCATGAAGGATTTAGGTGCAGCAAAGAAAATCCTTGGCATGAGTATTTCTAGAGATAGGGAAAGTTACAAGTTGATTTTTTATCTAGAGGATTATGTGAATAAGGTAGTGGAGAGGTTCAATATGCAAGATGCAGAACTAGTTAGGACACCTATGGTTGGTTAGTTCATAGAACAGTGTCTTAAATCACATGATGAGGTTGAGTACATGAGTACTAGACCTGATATTTCTCAAGTAGTGGGAGTTCTCAGCAAGTTTATGGCCAATCCAGGAAAGGAGCACTAGAAAGCAGTTTAGTGGATTCTCATGTATCTAAGATGGACCAGCAGCAGGTATTCATGTTATGCAGGGTCAAGCACTTCTCTACATGGGTATGTAGATTCAGATATGGCAGGTTACTTGGATGACAGGAGAAGAACCACAAGATATGTGTTCACTATTGGTGGAATGGTGGTTAGCTGGATTTTAGAGTTGTAGAAGGTTGTTGCAGTCATGGTGGCTAGCAAGAATAAGAACCCTACAGATATGTTAACAAAGCTGAGAACAAAGGAGAAGTTAAATCTTCATTCAACTTCTGTTGGTCTTTAAGATTGAACTTGAAGAGGGATACAAGCCAAGAAACAAAATTAGAGGATGTACAGGTATAGGTACAAGTACAGATGCAGTTGTTTATCTCCAAGTGGGAGATTGTTAAGTTATGGAGCTAAAAGCTTCACTAATGCAAATGGTGGAGGTTGCTAAGTGTTAAAGTAACCGATGTCAGTCTGATCAACCAATGTCAATCATATTTAGTGTACACAATAATCAACATCAGTTATGGTCGGCTGGTATCAGTCAAATAGGAATCGACGTCGGTCACCTGTGTCTTTCTAAAACTGGTCTAATTTTAGACAGATAGTTTGTTTACATGTAAAGACTAATTTTAGTCTTGAGTCTACATTTCTAATTATTATAACTGGGAATTCTAATTATTGTTTGTATGGGATATATTTAATAGACCCATGGGGCTATATTGTAATTAAGGACTAAAGGATTAGATCCTTCACTTGAAGGCAAGAACAACAATTGGGTTGGTTGTCTCAAGGTGTGTAAGATCAATTGATCTGTAGGTAGCAAGATCAAGGAAATCTACATGGTAGGTAAGATCAATTAGATCTGTAGGTGTGCAAGATCAAGGAGATCTACTTGGAGTACTTGGAATTCTTGGTGGACTGGAAGTAGGCAACAACGATTGAGTTGATTGTCACTTACTAGTGGAGGGAACAACTCTGTGTATGAGTTGTGGCTGTAATTCATTGAGAGAGAGAACTCTTGAGGGAGAATTATTGTATGCCCAAGAGGTGTGGGAAGAGTGTGATTTCTTCATTGTATTTCCTTTTGGAAGAGTGTTAATACAAGATTGTATTGTCTCTCATATTCTGTGTTATTTTTGAATTCTAGTTACATATTACTTTTGGTTTAATTTCGTGTTTAGTTGCTTATACAAAGGTAATCAATTGTGCTCTTAGGAGTGGATCCTAACAGGTTTTTCTCTATTTTGGATAGGTCCATATAATCTAGTTGGTAATGTTGAATATAGAGGATTTTGGATACCTTTTCAGATTCTCTTCATTTTTTTTTTCATGTTTCATGGTGTTTTGATGAGCAAGTTATCTCATGTTTCAGGAAGATGTCACCATATGAAGCTCTAGTCAAGTTTTCCTTATTGAAAAATGTGTGTTTCTCTACAAAGGACTCATCAGAATGGGATTTGATATTTCACATATCCCAATTACATAATAATTACTCTCTTCATGTTTAGTTTCATCACATTATGTTTTGAGCAACTTTTAGTCTTACCATTCCTCATAGTCAACTCTTCACTCATTCCCACTCGTAGTCACATGTATAGAGATTTTTTAGCTTGTTAATGGAATTTTAATGAAGGTGTATCAGTTTTTTCAAGTCATCAGGAGCTAAGGAGAGTTCATTTAAATGTTCGAAAATGACTTAGGTTGGTTTCAAGTTCATGCACCACACAACCATCCACTAGACACCATTGTTTGATTTGTAATTGGTGTTTGCAAGAGGTTTTCATAATTTAAACAAATGTTTTGAAGCTTGTTTCAATATATCCACAAGGCCAAACATGTATTTTAGGGATTGAAATTGAGTTTAAGTTGTTCCACACATTTTTCTCTATTCCATGCTCACTACCTACAAACAACTCATTCACACCTACAGGAGTCTCCCTGATAATGTCATGTTGAGATGAAGAATTTTGGAGATGTTTCAATCTCTTAAGATTTATAGGAGTCAATTTTAACACTTGGTGAGGGTTTTGGATTAATCACCAACATGTTTTTTTTCTCATTGTCCAAGGTTTATACCCACTTCCTGTATATGTAAATGCCCACCTACATGGGCTACCATAAAGCTTTGAATGTCCTTATATGGAGAAATTGAAACAAGGTAAAAACATAATTTAGATTTTATCATTATGGAAAACTCAAGGAAGACCTATTTGAATCATCAAATGGGTAAGATAAGTTGTAAACTAACTTTAAGCACAAGATGACTGAACTCAGGGACCTTTTCACTAAAAAGTAAAGAGATCTAAATAGTTTTATAGATATGCTATAATAAGGTTGAAAAGAGTTATGGGTATATAGATAGGTAAAACTTGTAGCCTCTAGTATAGATAATATCTATTACAAAGATTAATACAAGAGGATTTATGTAGCTTGGTTTTTTGGGGCCTCAAAGATGCCTTTTAAAGCACTAAAACCCTGCATTTATATCTATAACAATTCACTTTTAGGTGATCATTGACATCCTAAGGTTATAATTGGAACACACTCTCATGTTAGCATGGTCCTATTGATTAAATGGTGTATAAATGAGAATTAATATCAATATGATGATGCTTATATGTGGTTTTTAATCTTCATGAAAACCTACAAGTGTCCCTTCATAGGAAAATGAGCACCTAGAGCTGAGTAGGCAGACATTGACCTAGGCATTGCATATTGGTGATGATTTAGCCCATATAAGGTTAATATAGGTAAAATTAGATACTAGGTGATATTTAATATTTAATAATGGTCTCTACACATCATGATCAAGGTTCTATTAGAGATATATGCACGTACATAAATTAAAGAGGTAAAATACATAGTCAACTAACTATGACTAGCCTTGGGAAAAATTCAAATCCTAAATTGTGAAGTTAAGTAAGGGCATAGATTAATTTAATATTTGGAGGCTTCAAGAAGGATTATATACTATATTTAAATCCTAATACATACAAGGTCATCTACAGGTGTCCCCTCTAAAGCAGTAAATATAGTCAGGGTTATACTCAGTCTTATCTAAGCAAGGTGTATGAAGGAGTATGTGAGTGGTTAGAGAAGTGAATGAGGATTTTTAAAAATATATAATAGTACTAATATTATCATATCCCTCTCAAGTTAGATAAAAATAAAATAAAGGAATATAAACAACACATAATCCATTGGAGAAAACCCTACATACAGTCCATTTCACATAGGTTTGTCTAGGGTTTTAAAGATTTTGGAAAGTCTAATGACCTGATCAAAGGATAATTTTTTGTGTATATGTTATATATGAATTTTATAAGCCCATTTAACCTTCAAATTTTTTTATTAAATATGGTAATTACCCTCTATTTTTTCTTAGACAAAGGGTACTTCCCTTTATGCACAAACTGGCAATTTTGGATAATGGAGACAAAGTGATGAGCTAAGGGTATAATGAGACATTAAAGGAGGTGTTAATATATTTGGTATATGTGGGAAGACATTAAAAAAATATCACATAATTATTTAAATCAATAAGTGGCCAAATCCATCAAAGTTGGAGTCAAGCCTAGTGGGCAGAGTTTAGGCTTAGAGGCAAAATGGAGAGTCACTTCCAATTGTAACATGAGATGAGAATTATAATAGATTTTATAATATTTTAGATTTAATTTCAGGTATGTTAAATATTTCACCTTGTATATTAATCATAAATAATTCCACTTTTGTCTCAAGACAACTTTAAGCCTATAGGGAATGGAGAAGACAAACTCGATATGCCAAGTTGAAATGCTGATATCTCCCTTGGCACTTTGCATGGAGATATAAAGAGTTTTGGGAAGTTTAAAATGACCTTGAAGATCACATTTACGGATTTTTTTTTAAAATTACAAATGTCCAACCTTCATAAATAAAGCTTAAGAGCATAATGAGGCTAAAAGCCTTGCAAACCCTAGTTAAAGACCTAATGAAGGAAATGAAGATGATGAGCTACCCAAATGGCATAGTTTTCCTAGAATGATAATTTGATGTTTCATAATACTCAGTCAATATCACTACCATTAGTATTATCTATACAAAATATATACAAACAAGGTACAAAACTAATTCATTTGACTATTTGGTGCATTATGTAGGTTATAAAGACTTTCAAGGGATGATATAAATTTTGAGAGGAAGATAGAGACTTTTAATAATTCAATATGGTAATTTAATTGCTTTAAAAATCTCCTAATTTCCTTAATAACATCTCTCATATTAGTTAGTCAAAACTGGCATAGTGAGCAAGATGGTGAGAAGTGTGAAAACTCCATGTGAGAACCTTTTTAAGGTGTGTCTAATGCCTATAAGGATATGTATGGTCTTTAAACATGTAACTAACTCAATTTTAAATATTTAAATTGAAAACTAATTCCTTTTTATAATCCAAGTGTACAAGGTGTGTGAAAAAAGAGTTTTCTTTGAGTGCAGGTAGTGAGGGCTCACTTTCAAAGAAATCTAGGTAATCAAGATTGCAACCAATTCATGGAGAAGAATTTCTAAGATAATTCCATCTAAATACAATTTTTATACCTATCCCTAATTAGTTTTGAGACATTTAAATAGGTCTAAATCATTAAGGTAGTTTTCTGAGCCAGTAAAAGGAATTTCATGCCACATTTCAAGAGTTTCATTCCTTAAATTGACACTTCTACTTCCTAACTTTGCATGATCAGTTTCAAATTCCCTTCACATCCACATGTAACTCATTTTATTATCTTTTAAATGTCCTTATGACCTTTGTACTTCTCTCTTCTCCTCTCTCTCTCTCAAGTTCTATAAGAACTAGCCATTTTAGCCTTTGTAAATTGTGTTCCACCTGAGTATGATGAAGCCCTACTCATTTTCATACCACAAATCAATAAATACTAATAATTTTTACCTCTTCCATTACTATTCACATTGTGTTTAATTAAATTATTTATCTTTCTTATGTGATGATTATTATTTTTTTAGCATTATTATCTCATTCTCTCACCTATTTATAGTTGGAAATCTTCTTCTTGTAGGTCATGTGAAGTTTTTTATGATGTTTCAAGGTTGATTGAGTTAGTATATTTAGATAGTGTCATTCTAGGGCTTTGGTCTAGTCCTCTTATCCTAAACCTTCATCATAACCTCATAATGAAATATTGATGTGAGAAGATGGAAATTGGAAAAGTGTACGATTGGTTATTCCCTTGTTCTCATGTGTAACATGCATTTGATTGGTATTAATCAACTAATTTGGTATATCACCTCCCTTAGGATAGTTTACTTTTAGTTTTCTCTACATTTTCCCTCAAAAACATAGGTGTAGTAGTGGTCTACAAGTGGTACATCAAGGGAGATAGCCCTATCTATAAATTTACTTCATCCTTAGGCTACCCACAACCTAAAGGTGTTTCAATTATGCCACTTGGATGAGGAGAGCTAAGACATCTCATAAAATGGAGCAAATCTAAGTGACAACAATTTTTAGCAATCTTGGTGGGACTCATTATATAAGAAGTTAAAGGATTTTTGATGTTGTCTTTCAACACATCAACCTTTAGAGGAATATATAAAACATCAATGGTGAACTCTAAAGTTACATCAGCTGGTCATGTAGTATAGGTATTCCTTTTCAAGATTGTTTATAATCATTCCTTGTGTTTTTTCCTTCCTAATAAAGTTTCATGGTTGACTTTAGTGTTGAGTATTGTATTACATAAGTAGGTGAGGTTTATCAAGCTTATGGAATTCCCTATCATCCTTGTCATGATCCTTACTAGGTATAATATGATCCTTACTAACCTAGTCATGAGTTGTATTACTCCTATAACCATCCTTCTCAATATAGTGCTCCTCCTAGTCAACCTAGTCACTTCTCTAATCAGCCCATTTCCACTTTCAACCAAACTCTCTTAGGCTATGAGAAGTACATGATAGATCTTGATACAGTAAGGGGATATGGTCAAGATGTTTCTTATTCATCTCATTAATAATTTTATATATACATTAGAGCTAGTTAAAAGAGAGTGGGAACCTACTGAGAGAGTAAATTGGTAAAGGCTCCAAGTGAGATGTTAGATGTCAATGGTTTGATTGCATCCTTGGAAGATAATCAAAAAAATTATGAGGAGAAAATTCACCAAGTCTATCAGCCCTCATATCCACCTCCCCAATATTTCTATCATTCCTATTTGACCCCTATTTGTGTACCCAATTAAGAATGTCAAAATTATATTTTCCCCAATCAACTAGAAGAGAGAGTTGGAAAGAGAAACCTTGTTTTTAAAGAAAATATTGATATGAATATTGAGTTGTCCAATAAGAAGATGCAAAAATCCATATCATTAAAAAAATAAGTGGAATCTAATCCCTCATTTCCCTCTCCGATTACATCCTTACCTTAAGAAGAGACCTCTAGATATGAGATTCCAAATTGGAGATAAGGTGAAGAATCCAAATTCAAGAAGATTATAAGTTTATTGAAAACTTCATCCACTCCTCAAAATATATTACTACCTCAAGAATATACTCATAATCCTAACATCCTAATCTAGATAATTTAGTGGAATCATGAGGAAAGAAAGAGGAGAAAAACCTAGATAAAGAGTGTGAAGTTGAGAAAGAGCTTGATCCTATGGAAGTCCCTCCCACCCTTCCTCAAGAGACTCCTTATCTTCCATGTTAGACCTCTTTTACTACTTATCCTCATTATTATGCCTATCAAATTCAAGATATACTTTTCAAAGATAACCTAGCTAATAAAATTGAAGATTTAGAGTTGAGAATGAAATTATTAGGTCAAGGTGTGATGGAAGGTTTAGAGACAAAAAAATATCCTATGACTAAACACACCCCATCTAACCTTCCCCAAGAGAGTGATAAATATAAATAAAATGTAAATGATGTGATTTTAAAATGGAAAGAAATAAAACAATATGTTTTAGCCCAAGGTCTATCTCCCCTTCCTCAAGAGCTCCATAAATAATTCCCTACAATTCATTCTCAATTTGATTTCGAGTTCTATGGTCCACCTCCACCAACTAGTTCATCTTATCCTCACCCCATCACCCTTTTCCTTGATGTAAATATGGTATGGGAACATAAATAGGATCATTTTTTTAGAAGAATTTATAACTCTTACTTGAAGAAGACATAGCTCCTTGTCAGCCTCATTGGATTAGGTCACCTAATTACAAAATGCCTAGTATTGGTATGACCAAGAAGGAGAAAGAAATTGAGTATATTATAGTATTTGAGGAATAAATTAAGGTTAAGATAGTAGAGATACAACTTGAGATCCCTCAAGAGGTTCTCAATGCTGAAGAATAGGTGATTTATTATGTTGAATCTTTAGATTGTGTTGATATTGAAGAATGTTTTCCTTTTGCCAAAGAAGAGGAAATCACCATTGGTTCTTCCATAACTATGAAAGATATCATGGATGGGAAATAAAAAGTTCCTAATCATCCTTGTGATGACTTTTTTTCAATCATTGGATTAGGTTATACTCCTCTTTAAGGAGGTTATGATCTAATCAAAAATGGAGAAAGAAACCTTGGCACTTAAGTGAGTATGTAAATAAAAAGCAACTTCTTCATTTTTTCCAGTCAAGAAGAATATGCATCCCACGATGATATGTTTGAAATAATCAAGATAGGCTATAATAATCTCAATTAGTTGGGTGAAATACATCAAATTTTGAAGGATGAAACAAGATTCTACTAACCTCAATCTTCTAAGGAACAAGAAACTACTCCTCTTAAAGTCATGCCTACTAAGGAGATATAAGTTGGTCATGAAATGAAGAGTGGGTAGAAGTATGAGTTACATGTACAAGTTTAATAGGAATATATTTACATTAGATACCTATTTAAGAATGATCTATTTGAGAGAAAATTAAGTAAAGTGCCAAGGAATAGGTATGATATACAAAGCATCAAATCCAAGGAGAAACATGTTTAGCACTATGATTCATCTCATGAAGAAGGAGATTCAAGAAAATTTCCTTTTTATCCTAGAAATGAGGTATGCTTAGTTGGTAGTTGTGCATAGTTGTTTATTTTCTGAATTCTCTAAGTGCTTTGAGCACATGTGTGTCTTGTTAGTGTGTTTCCTTTGTGTATGTCATTTATTGTGTGTGGTTGAGGTAATTAGTTATCTTATCTTGGTCAAATATCATTTATAATTATCAAATTTCTCTTATTATGTTTCATAATTTATATGACTCCTTAAGCCTAATATACTGATAAGGCCACTAGTCTAGTTAGGATAACAAGCAAGCTACCCCTATGAGTCACCAATAGGTTGACCAAATTTCACCCTACAAGTCAAATTAGGACCCCTATATGTAAAAAATTGATATTTATAGGTTTATATTGAGTATAATATTTTCTCATGGGGTGTATTATTAATTATTGGATGTCATTTAATTCTTTATTAGCCTTTCTCTTTCTCTAATTAGTTAATATATCATTTTGAGTCATTTAATAGCCATTTAGGGGTCATAAATGCAAGTGGAAAATTTTTAAATGTGTTCAAGTGTCATATTTTCTTTTAAAATGTCCAATAAGTTATATTCCCTATAAGTATGTTAGTTCATCTGAAACCTGCATGTTATTTAACTAAAAATCAATAAATCAACTAAAAAGAGAAGAGTCTGACACTTGTGCAACCCATGAGGGAAGGTGACAAGTGGGATAATTTAGTTTAATGTCTCTTCATATTTTTTAGACTAAATTATAGGCTATAAATTATTTAAAATTTTCCAAATTTGAGATAAAAGTGTTCTCCTCCTTTGCCTTTCTAGACACACAAATGTGATCAATAGGTTTGTGCTTGGTACAAATAGTTGAAGAGGTTTCAGGTAAAATTAATTTGAGAGGTATTATTAAAATTATAAAGATAAATTTACATAAAAATATTTTGAATATTTTTCAACCATTCTTTATGAACCATCTCTAACAAGTTGACTAGGTTTTTCTACTCACTGTTTCTTACACCCTGTAGGTTTTGCTCTATTTTGGATAGGTCTGTACAATCTAGTTGATGATGTTGAATCTAAATGATGTTTTATATATTATTATATTATATTCATGATTTATTTTCATGTTTCATGGTGTTTTGATGATAAATTTATCTCATCTTATAGGAAGGTGTCACCATGTGAAGCTCCAGTCAATTATTCTTTGTTGCAAAATTTGTGTTTCTCTACAAAGGTCTCATGGGAATGGAATTAAATTTTTCACATATCTAAATTACATAATATTTCATATATTCATGTTTTTTTATCATATCATGCTTTTAGCAACTTTCAGTCTTGACATTCCTCATAGTCAACTCTTCACTCATTCCCACTTGTAGTCACATGTATAGAAGCTTGTTCATAGAATTGTAATGAAGGTGTATCAAATTTTTAACATCATTATGAGATGAGGAGAGTTCATTTGAATTTTTTAATAGGATTTATTTTATTTCAAGTTCATACACCATACTAACCAACCACTAGACACCATCACTTGCTTTGTAATAGGTGTTTATAAGAGGTTTTCATGATTGGAACAAATGTTTTTAAGCTTGTTTTAAGATATCCACAATGCCAAATATGTATTTGAGTGTTTTAAATTGAGTTTAAGTTTTTCATGAATCCATTCATCCACACATTTTTCTCCATTCCATGCTCACTACCTCCATATAGCTCATTCACACCTATAAGAGTCACCCTGATGATGTCAAATTTTGGATATGTTTTAATATTTTAAGATTGGTAGGAGTCCATTTTAACACTTTTTGAGGGTTTTTAATTGATCACCAACACATTTTTTTGCTCACTATCCAAGGTTTTTACCCACTATTTTTATATGTAAATGCCCACCCACAGGTGGTACCATAGAGATTTGAAGGTCCTTGTATGGAAAACTCAAGGAAAACCTATTTGAAGCATAAAATGGTTATGAGAAGGTGTAAAATACCTTTAAGCACAATATGAATAAAATTAGGGATTTTTTCCCTAAAAATTAAAAATAGATATCCAAACACTTTTATAGATATCCTATAATAAGGTTATAAAGAGGTATAGATCATATATATAATTAAACCTTTTAGCCTCTGTCATGAAGAAGAGATATGAAAAATATGAATAAAAGAGGATTTATGGAGATTTATTGTTTGGGGTTTCAAATATGCCTTCTAAATCACTAAAACCCTACATTCATATCTCTAGGAATTCACTTCTAGGTAACCATTGACATCCTAAAGTTGTAAATGGAAAATACTCTCATGTTGGCATGGTCCTATTGATTTAATGGTGAGAAAATGAGCATGAATATCATTAGGATGATGTTAATATGTGGCTTTTAATCCTCATGAACACTTACAGGTGTCCCTTCATAGGAAAATGAGCACCTATGATTGAGTAGGTAGACATTGACCTAGGCATGGTGTCTTAGTGATGCTTTATCCCATACAAGGTGAATATAGGAAAAAGAAGATAATAGGTAACCTTTAATATTTAATAATGTTATATACGCATCATGATCAAGGTCTTATTATAGAGATATGCACTTATAGAAATCAAAGAGGTAGAATACACAGTCAGCTAATTGTGACTGACCTTGGGAGTAATTAAAACCCTAAAGTGTGAAGCTAATAAAGGGAATAGATGAATTTAATATTTGGAGGATTAAATGATACTTAAATATTATATTCAAATCCAAATACATAAAGTTTACCTATAGGTGTCCCTTTCAAGTCAAGAAATGCAGTCAGGGTTACACTCAGTCTTATCTAAGCAAGGTGTATGGAGGAGTATATGAGTGGTTAGAGAGGTGAATGAATATTGTAACATCTCAATAATAGTCCTAATATTATCATATAATTATCAATGTAGATACAAATCAAATAAATAAATCTAAATAAGCATCACATGGTCCATTGGAGAAAACCCTGCATACAGTCCATTTCACATAGGTTTGTTTTAGGTTTTAAAGCTTTTGGAAGGTCTAATGACCTAATAAAGGGATAATTTTTTGTTTATAATGTATATATGACTTTTAAAATCCAATAAAACTTTAAATTTTTTTGATTAAATAGGGGAATTACCATCTATTTTGCCTCAGATAGAGGGTACTTCCCTTTATGCATAAACTAGTAGTTTTGAAGAATGGAAACAAAGGGATTAGATAAGGGTCTAATGATACATTTAATGAGGTTTTAATATATTTTTTAGGTGTGGTAAGGTATGGAAAACATTTTAAAAAATGAAGTAAATCAATAATTAGTTCAAATCCCTAAAAGATGTAGTCAGGCCTAGTAAGCAGAGTTTAGGCCTAGAGGCCAAATGGAGAGTCACTTCCAATTATACCATGAGATGAGAAATCCAATGTATTTTATAATTTTTATGATGTAATTTAGGTATTTTAAATATTTCATCTTGTATATGAAGCACAAATAAGGCCACTTTAGGCTCAAGATAACTTTAATCATATAGGGAACGGAGAAGACAAACTTGATAGGCTAAGTTAAAATTCTCATATCTCCCTTGGCACTTTGCATGGAGATATAAGGAGTTTGATAAATTTTATAGGGACATTGAAGATCACATTTTTGGATGTTTTTTGAAATTCCAATGTCCAACCTTCATGAACAAAGATTAAGAGCAAAATGAGGCTAAAACACTTCCAAACCTTGGTTGATGAGCTACCAAAATGGCATAGTTTACATAAAATGATAATTTGAGGTTGTATAAGACTCATTAAAGTTCCCTAACAATAGGATTAGTTTTATATAATCTATATGGATAGGTTATAAAACTAATTCTTTTGAATATTTTATGCATTGTGTAGGTTATAGAGACTTTCAAGGGATTAAATAAATTTTGGGAGGAAGAGAGAGAATTTTAATAACTCAATATGGTCATTTAATTCCTTAAAAAAACTCCTAAATGCCTCAAAAAGAGATCTTATATTAGCTAGTCAAAACTGGCATAGTGAGCAAGATGTTGAGAAGCGTGAAAAGTCCAAGTGAAAATTTTTAAGGTGTGTCTAATGCCCATAAAGCCATGGAGGATATTAAAACATTTCATCCACTCCATTGTATGTATTTTCATGGAAAACTGATAGCTTTTTGGAAGCTAAGTGTACAAGGTATAGACACTAGAAAATTGCACACATGGTCCTAGTCATCACAATACCTTTGGTTTCTCTTGATCCTATATCAATTACACCTATAAGTTAAAAAATCCTACCTAGCCTAACCTACATACCTAATCTATAATAAAGTTAGTCACTTGTCTATTTTAGCTCACCTTTTCACCCATTTTAACCTCTTTTTCCTAGATCCTCAATTAGTGATGGTCAGGGTGATCAATGATGGTCACCCTAACCAATGATGGTCAAGTTGGACATCTTAGACTCATCATGCAACCTAAATGTAAACCACCACCTTGATTTTCTAAATATATTAGTCTAAATGTAGTTGTGAGCCCTTTGCATGGATGAGTTATATTTAGAAGCCTTCTTCAAGTCTAGTTTGGACAACCACTTCCACCTCTTACTTGTGCTTATAACAGAGAGAGGTCTAGGAGGTTAAACCATCTATGATTATTATCAAGGTCTCTTTATATTTATAATATCTTTTTGTAGGTTAATCAGGTCGATCCTCATTATCAAGTGCTATCAACCATCACATAGGGAGCCTACTCATCATAGATTCTCCACTAAGCTCCCAAGTATCATTACACTGTTAGAGTGAAACTAAATTCTACCAATAGATAAATCCACGTCAACCACCCACCAATTAATTTTTGATAAAAAAATTATTCATTTTCTTGCATTATTTTACCAAGTTCTCATTCCAAGCCTAAGTTATCTCCCAAAATCCACTTTCTAAATCCCATCAATTAGCTAACCCAAACCCCAATTTCACTTCTAGATTCACTGATAGGCAACTAGTGATGGTCACCCTCAACTAATGATTGTCCCATGACCAATGACTATTATCATTGACTAGTGATAGTTGCATGACTGACGATAGTCACATGTGGCACTAAAAACTAGCAATATAATTTGACCCTCTTACAACCAACTAAATTCACTTTTCTATGTCCCTACCTACTTACAGGCTCATTTCTAATTTTTTGAGCCATACCCTAACCTATTAGCACTAGTAATAATAAGTTTATCACTAATTAGAACAGTTTAAATCTCTTTTTTGAACAAGCTTCTCTTGTATTCAATTTTAGTAATCTTCTATTATTGATGCAAGTATCTTCTTTCTAGTTTTATCAACTTGATTATTTAAAATAGGTGGATTAACAAGCCTTAAGGAAGACCTCACTTATGAGATCTAGCTCTTGATAGATAATCCACCCAACTATCTATCTAACAAACAAGTTTACTTCAATGTTTTCTTATCTATAGGTCATCCTACCAAGCCAAAGAGGAGCTCTCACAATCTTCTGATTCAACTCACACACAAACAAATAGGTATTCCTACCATAACCCATATTGATTTTATTTTATCTCTTTCTTTTGAACTTATGTGAAAATTTACATGAAACATTCTTGCATGCCTGATGGGACCTAGAGTCTTTACTCACATTTTCTTTGCATTTATATGTTCTTCTCTCTATTTATACTCATAATTGAAACTAAAATTTCTTCTAGGCTTAAAATACACTACATACATTGCTTATTTTTAACATTAGTTCACTTTGAATTAAAGCATGGTAATATTATCATAGCACCACTTTTGTTACACACACTAGCCAAACCATTTTCATCAATCAAACATCAAAACAATTTGAGACAAGGCCTGACTGGGATTTCATCACCTTACCCATCCCAATGATCCTACATAGAGGTCATTACCAAGAAGAGAACCAACTAGCTCTTTAGTTGAGTATAAAATCTATATATCAATATATATTAGCTAAACACTTGACACACTTATCACTATAGGACTGTGAAGTGAGGGGGTAGGCCCCAATACCAAACCATGTATTAATTCTAATATAGATTCTTTTAAGCACCTAAACAACCCAAAACCAACCATAAACTACTTCTATAGTACCTTATCTAAAAGATAACTTATATCACACATTCTCATAAACTAAGATATAATCCAAAAATAAGATCAAAACTAACCTCTAGGATTACCATACTTTCTAGTGTGTGTCTTGATTGCCTTGATCATTTTCTTATTTGAGTAGTGAGATTGTTCTTTTTTTCTCTCCCCTTTTTCTTGTATGATTCTCACTCATTAGCAATAATGAGACCTAGAAAAAAAAACCCTCACTTAAATCAACCTCTTCTACCTCCTCATATATGGATTATGTCTTTGAGGTAGAAGATTCACCTCTTCTATTGGGAATCCTTACTTTCCCTTAGGTATTTCCCTAAGGAGACAAGGATTTTACCACCTTTATAGACAATAATCCAGTGGCCATTTAGCACTATCTTAACACCTCTTCTCACCATATCCCAATTTCAACTCCACCTCAAGATCCTCCTTATGGCATGCCATCCCACCTTATGGAGGGTATCCCTATTTCCATGATCACCACCAAACCTTCAACCATATAGGCATCTTCATCTACTAACCCCTTTGATTTTATGGATGAGAACCAACCTATCTAACCAACTATTACCCTTAAACCTTCCACCCCTACTAATAACTCCTCTACCTTAGGGACAACCCAACCATTAACCCATCATGTCCCACTTATAGCTAGAGAACCCACCACTGCCATTACCAGCGTCCCCTCTGTCAAACCTAGCCCATTAACTAATACACCTTTACCAAGATTAGGGGTATCTATCCCTTATACCTTACCACCCATTAGTATTAAGGTCACTACCTCCCCTCTTATCACCAACCCAGCTACCACCCATGCCTAATCTATAGGGACTTCTCATTAGTTACACATTGCACCTAATCTAGGATACATCCCTAACCCACAAGGGTATGTACCCACTACCCAAATAACATAATCCACCTACCCTACTCAACCTCTAAGATCCACATTCCAATATGTGGTAGCCTCTCAACTGCCAAATAATTACCAATATGGTGTCCAACCTCAACCACAATATTAGCCTTACAATCCTTTTGGTGCACCACCTCAAACTAACCTAATGAAATTGCTTATGGACAAGATGATCAACCTTGAATCATCCATTTCAATGGCTCATAACATCCTATCTTATGATCATATTTATAACAAACCTATTCATCCTTTTGTTCCTATTAGACCTTACTTTCCTCAATGGGAGCTTCTAAAATTTACCAAATTTCAAAGCAATGAGGACCCCCAATAGCACCTTAGGGATTTTAGACATGCATACTACATGGTTTCTTATGATGATTCCCTTCTCCTATGAACCTTCCCCATATCTTTATCTAGTCTAATTCTTGACTAGTATAGTTCCCTTACCAAGCATTCCATCTTTTTTTCACCCAACTAGCACAAGTCTTCTTGGATCACTTTTCCATTAACATTTTTAAGAAGGTTTCTATCACAAACCTCTATTATATTAGATAATTGAATGATGAGTCCATTACTAATGTTGTTTCCCATTAGATAAGCTTGATCAATCATCTTTCATTTTACTTTCCTCAACCTAAACTTATATAACTTTTTGCTCAAGCTTGTGCCAAAAATATATCTTCTACACTACATGTTCAGAGCTTTAGAACCTTTGATGAGGATTTTACCATGGCATGTAATCTATAAAAATGGGCCATAGATGAGGGTAAATTGAAGTTACAAAATAATAACTCTACATTCAAGACCAATAAAATCTCTTCCTCCAAACCAGGCAACCAAACCAATTCTGGAACCAAGACTAGGGGCACCACAAATTCCATTGTCCTTAAAACCATCCCTCTACCCAATTTCAACCAGAAAAATTCTCCCATTACCTCCAATCCAAAGGCAAGGAACCTAAACCAAAACAACCAAAAATAATTCACTCCACTTGGAAAATATTACACCTCGATTTTAAGAATATACTAAAATCTAACTTTATACAACTTCCACCTATAAAAACTCCCCAACAATTTGATTTTTATCATCTAGCACCTACTTGGTACAATGAGAATGATCTCTATGCTTTTCATCAGGTAACTAGACATGATGTCATCCGATGTATTACTATCAAGAATATTATTTAGAGTCTTATTTACAAAGGGGAACTCATGTTAGATAATCCCAATGCCTCTCAAAACCAAGCTCTTGACATCTTCAAGAAACCTTTTCCCAACCATGCCCCTGTCAAAGCTGAGGACACATAGGCTAAGTGCTCTCATAATTCCCACATGGTCAACATGGTTCATGATACACCTACCTATGAGGACTTGATTAACCAATCTACCCATTCCTCCCCTACTTCACTTACTGAGGTCATGAAGTCACCATCCCCTCCTTTAGATAGCTAAAATAAAGAATTTCCTTTCTCCCTAGCTACCCTCATAGAAGTTTTGGAATCATCACATACGACCTCAGCTAGTACATCTAGGAAAATAAACATTCTTGATTCACAACCTCTACCAGCTACCTACAACATTACTACTCATATGGATATTATCCCTAAGGAGGAACATTCCTACCCATGTCTCCTATGGATGAGTCATTTATCTCAACCTTGCTTCCCTCACCTCAAGATATCAACCAACCTACAAGTTTATCTATTGCATCCACTACCCATGGATCAAGACCAATACACAAACCTTTTTCCACATTAGTATAAAAATTAGAATTCACCTTATAACTAGACTTGGATCGAGCCACGTTTTGGCAATAGTTAGTGCTTCCATCCATCAAAAAACCTAAACCTTCTAGCACACCTCTAACCAACCAATCCATCATCTCTCCACTAGCTCTTGAATTGATCCAAACCTCAACAACCCCTCAACTTCTTAGTCAACCAAAAAGGCCACCACCTCACCAACTAAACCTTTCAAAACTCTTGGTGCCTTCCCTACTCAAGTTTTGGTTCACCAATCCTTTAAATTAGACTTAACTTCACCCAAGCCTATACCAAGATCTTGACCCACACCAACCAAGAGGACGAAAGCATTGAAATGACACATGACTAAGCCTCTACCTCCATCTACCTTGCCCTCTATCCTAGGGCCTCATCCTTCCACTTTGATTAAAAGGCAAACCCCTTTCAACATATGTCACCCACTACTATTAATTATGTTATTACATTTATTAGTCTATGCATCTATCCTTCCCAGATCACAACCAGTTAGACCACCAAATTCAACCACCTTGACTACCAACATACCTAGGCCCAAACCATCCACCTAAACCACCTTACCCAATTCATCTCTCATCCAACCTATTACCACCCACACACCCATCTTACCAACCAAAAATGTGAGCCCAAAACCTTCCTTACCTCTAGAAAAATCATATATAACCATTATTTAAATGTTAGTACAAACCTTTTACATCACATTACCTCCCATCAGACCTTTTAATCCTTTTGTTTTGAAGCCAACCTGGAATAATGACCATCAAATCTGCTCCTATCACAGGACACTTAGATATGACATGGAGAATTACAAATCTCTCCAAGCCATTATCCACCAACTCCATAATTAGGATGATCTCTTAGTAGATGACCTTCCATCTGATGCCTCCACCATTACACCCAAAAACCAACCATCAACACATTCATAACCCTCCACTCTCGCCTCAAAGTGATAGAGAATTTACCCAACCCCCCATCATACCTTCCCCCTCTATCCATATCATTATTGTGGTCACATGATCACAATAAAAGGATAAATATAAGATCAAAGTTTCCATTCCATGGACATACCCATCAATTAACCCAAAACCAAACCTATATCCTAACCTCCAGGCTTATAACTAAGCCCAAAGTTACTATCTTAGGTACATCAGAGGCTAACCCCTCTAAATCCATCAAGAGAGTCGTCCTTAAATAAATCCACTAGACCCCCACTAAAATGACCCTCTATGAGCTCATTTCCACCTCACCTCACCATCATTAGGCCATGATCAAGGCTATGTAGGCCATTAAAGTCAGATCAGGGGATTCCCAACCCATAGAGGCCTTCATTGGTACTCTCCAACTCTCTACCCTTATTACCTTCAAGGACTTAGAGATACCTTATATCCACCTTGAAGACCTAGATCCCCTTATTTTTATTATATCCCACATCAACCAAACCCACATCAAATAGGTTATGATTAATGGGGGAGCCGGTATCAACATCATCTCTTTTCATGCCTATGAGAAATTAAAGTTATTAGACAATTTCATGTCTAAAAATTTAGCCATACTTAGATTTTTTAATGAAATTATGACCACTACCTTGGGAACCATCATCCTTCATATTTAGATAAGACCTTTCATGATCCCCAAACTCTTCTATGTGGTCAAGGGTGAATTCTAGTATAATGTTTTACTAGGGAGGCCTTGGATCTGGGCCATGGGTTGTGTACCTTTCACCCTTCATTATTGCATCAAGTTTGAACATGAAGGTAAATTTGTTACCATAAAATTTGACCCTATCCATTTTTTAGCATTTAATATGACCTACCAACCTAATGATGTTCTTATACCTCCATCCAAAGTGCTAGAAATAACCACCATCAAATCCTCACCCATGCAAGCTAAAGCCATTATTTCTTTCCCTTTCACTGAGGCCTCTACCATCTTGTATATCCCCATGAAATAAAAACCCATAACTGACCCTTTAAGACCTATATTCTAATGATTTACCCTTGGATAATACCATGTTCTCACCCTTGATGCCCTCCTTACTCCCCAAGAATATGGTAAACTCAACCACCAACTGGGTTATGACCCAAACATTAGATAAAATTACCCCCTTGGGGCCTTCAATCTATCAAACCCACTTTATCTTTGAGGTAATTAACAAGACACTTGACACTACTATTACTCCCTCTCCACCTCAACCATTCACCTCCACCTTCTCTTATTTGGATAACCTAGACTTTACCAAACTATACCTTCACAAGTGTGCATAGAAGGGATATGAGCACATCCCACACACATTGACCTTGATTCAGATACAAAATACCCATGAGAAGCATGGCCTCAAATTCATTTTACCCAATAAGAATAAATATAAACAAACTACCCTTACCATTATTTAAGAAGAAACCCCTTCCTCACCGACAACCCCTCCACCTATGGGTGAAGATGAAGACATCATCTCACCTAAATTTTTTTTTCATAAACATAATTACCCTTGGCCCCCTAAATTATCAAAAGGAAGGGGAATACATATCCATCCCTTTGACCCATCCTGAACTCATGGGAGAAGACTCTCCTACCATTAACATTGTCCAGTGTCAAGATGATGATGTTATTCTCACCTACCTTGGTACATCAAATTCCTCTATCCACAAATATTTACCTCTAGAAACCTCAACATGTTGAATGAATGTACCAAAAAAATTGACATAGGCACTTTGAATAACCCCCATATCAACAAATTTAGCTAAACTCTCACCTGTAAGGAACTATATGACTTTTCTACCTACCTCCAAGACCATAGTATTGCATTTGCCTAGTCATATGTTGACATGCCCGATACCGACCCAGTCATCACCACCCACAACATTGTAACCAATCATGACACCACACCTATCAAACAAAAACTTTGCTAAATGCACCCTCACATATCCCTCCTTGTCAAAGAAGAGCTTCAACACCTCCTTTTTGTCAACTTTATTTAACCCATTGATTATCCCCGATGGGTTTCAAACATTGTACCTATCACTAAATCCATAAGGGGACTATGTATCTATGTGTAATTTCATGACCTTAACCTTACCTACCCAAAGGATGACTTTTTTCCTCCTAGCATTGACCAACTTATTGATCTTACAATAGGCCATGAGATGTTGTCACTCATAGATGAATTCTTGGGTTATAATCATATTTTGATTACCCATGAAGACTAGCACAAAACTAACTTTATCACCCCATGGGGGAATTTTGGATATATATTCATGCCCCTCAGTCTTAAGAACACTGGTGTAACCTACCAACATGCCATGACCTATATTTTCCATGACCTTATCCATACAATCATCAAAGACTATGTGGATGACCTTCTCAGGTAGTCTAAACTTCACATAGACCATTTATCCATTCTCAAGATGATCTTTGAGTGACTTATCCATTATCATGTCTACCTCAATTCCAATAAATGTATTTTTAGGGTCTTATCAATTAAAATTCTTGGATTCATCATTTTCCTTTGAGGAATTGGATTTGATCCAACCAAAATTAAAGCCATCCTTGAGATGCTACCTCTAACCAACCTTAAACAGCTTTGTAGCTTGCAGGGGAAACTTCAATCAATTTATCACTTCATCCCCCAACTCTCTAATCAGTGTCAACTCTTCCACCACCTCTTAAAAATGGATATCTCTTTCAAGTGGAATGTCAATTATCAAAATTCCTTTAATGAACCTTTATTCCAAAAACCTTTCTACCTCTATATCTCTACCATATACCACTCCCTAGGGTCAATGCTTGCCCATCAGGACAAACAATACAAAGATCAAGTTGTCTATTACATTAGCCAAACACTTTTTGAATATAATACTCATTACACACATACCAAAAAATTGTGTTTGTCCCTAATCTTCATGGCCACCAAAGTTTTCCACTACCTTATTAACCATAAAACTTTTGTCATAACCAATACTAACCCCCTAAAATGCATGCACTCCAAACCATACTAAAACTAGCATATGGCTAAGTGGCTCATGATTTTATTTGAGTTTGACCTCGAGTTCCTCCAAAAAAATCAATCAAGGAGCAAGTAATTACTGACCAACTAGATGAGGCACCCCTAGCAAACAATCAACCTCCCCCTCTAGAATTTCTAGACAAGTCAATCATAAGTCTATCTTAAGCAAATTTCACTAATTAGGTAACCATGTTTTTTTATGGTTCCAAATGTCACTATGGTGGGGGATCTAGTATCATCCTTGTCCCCTTTATTGGTGAACCACTTCCTTGGTCCTTTAAACTTGACTTTGAATGGATAAACAATGTGGCCAAGTATGAATCCCTAGTATTAGGTATCCAAACTACCCTAGCCTTAGAATTCAAAATAATCAATATCTTTGGTAACTCTGAACTGGTGATCAACCAAGTCAATAGCATTTATCAGTGTAAGAATGAAATGATGAAACTATATAGATAACTCATCATAGAACTCTTACCCTCATTCAAACATTACCATGTCCAAACCACCCCTCGATCTACCAAAAAGTTTGTTAATACCATGGCTTCTCTTGTCTCTCAGATATCATCAACACCCTCAAACTCCAAACTATCAATCATTGTCCATCACCTCACTAAACCTTCCTACACCAATTCAAACACTCCAACCATCTTTAGTATGGAGGAAATTCTTCCTTATCTTTGGTATCATCAAACCTTCAACTACCATCAACTTGGCATAGTTCCCTCTAGCCTCTCTAGGAATCCCATCAGGAATTTGTTTAAAGCACCTCTCATTATACCATTATGGGAGGAATTATTTACAAATTAGGCATGGATGAACTCATATTCCATTTCCTCCATGGTCCAGAAGACTTTCACACTATCAAGGAGACACATGAGGGTATATGTGGGGGCAACTTTAGTGGACTCACTATGGCCAAGTGTATCCTTCACCTAGGCTATTAATGACCTATCCTTAACCAAGAGTTCTATGATTATGTGAAAATGTGTGTTAAATGTCAACAAAATGCTAATTTACATCATGCACCTAGCAATATTCTTTGCATTTTTGCATACTTTTGGCCCTTTTCACAATGGGTTCTGGACCTTATCGATGAATTCAAACCTAAATCTTCACAACAACATCATTTTATCATTACTGAAACCTAATATTTCACCATATAAGTGGAGGCTAATTCCCTTGTCTTGAAAAAAGTTAAAAAGATTATCCAATTCATCACCCACCATATCATCTACCATTTTGGTGTTCCCCATAAGATCATCATCGATAAGGAAAATCCTTCAAAAATTAACAAGTTTAAGGATTTTATGATGTATTTGGTTTTAAGCTTAGATTTTCATCACCTTACCACTCACAAGCAAATTGACAAGCTAAATCCTCTAACAAAACCCCTAAAAACATGCTTAACAAAATGGTCAATGCCTCAAGTCAAGATTAGAATTTGCACACCCTCTTTGCCCTATGGGTATATCATATTAGCATCTAAACCCCTAATGGTGATACACCCCTTTCTCTCATCTTTGTATTTAAGGCTATCTTGACTCTTGAAATCCAAACACCTTCTCCTTGCATATCTTTGCACGACCCCATTTTAGAAGATGATTATCATCAAGAATGTTTAGTCCAACTCAAACTACTTGATAAGCATAATTTATCTACTCTTTCCCATCTTCATGTCTATCAAGAGTAAATTAAGTGAGCTTATAACAAACACCTAAAAGTTCAAAAATTCAACATTAGAGATCTTTTCCTTAATAAAAACCAACATATCACTAATATGGAGAAAAGAAAAATGAGAAAATTTGTTTTTAATTGGCTTGGACCCTATATCATTACCCCATAAGTATGGATTAGGAGGTTATCATTTATCCTCTCTCGAAGGCAAACTAGAACCAAACCTCTCAATGATTTACATTTGTATCCTTTTTATTCTTAGATAGGGATCATAATCATCATTTGTCTAACATGATCCCATCCCTTATAACTGCATTCATTTCCCTTGTTTTAGGGGCAACCAACTAAAATTGAATCATGTGATTATGCATCATAATTATATCTTAATCTTGAACTATGGATACCATGGCTCTATCCATGGCATGATTCTCATAGTACTTCCCATCTCTTTGAGATTGATTCCTACAGTTATTGTCATCTATACCTCTCTTTCACCTACTAAACCTTCATGTCATCTAAGTTTTTCCTTCATAAAGGTATTCCATTGAGCATGTATGAGTAATTCTATGTCAAGCAAGACCAAATCAAAACAAAAGAAATATCAAATAGCAAAACCAAATCATGGGTCACTTTAGCATTCATAGACTACTCCTTTAAAGGACAAATATTAAAAATCAACTAAAATTTCCAAATGTAAGGTAGAATACTCCTTTGAAAGATAATTATTAAAAGAATTTAAACTAAACACATAAACTGAGACCACTCCATTAAAATATGGTTGAGTAAAGCATTAGTCAAAACTATCAATCTCTTAGAAGAGTCCCACATTGATTAGCTTCCCTGACCCCCCAACAAAAATCAAAATCAAAACAAAAGTAAAGCAAGAACAACAAAATTTTGAAAGCCATAATCAGATTTCATAATATTAATAATTTTGGAAATTTGTAACTATCTCTCCTTAGTAGACTTCCTGCATTGATCAATCTACATTTTATATATAGATATATACTTGTTTATACTACCTCTATGGACACTTAAAAAAAAATCATACTTTTCTCGCTAATGGTTCTAGTTTCACCCATTCTCCCTCCACATGTCATATACATAGGACTATGAGCTTACTTGACATAATGTTATCAGGATCCCTATCTATCAACCTAAGCATGCTAATGTGAAGCATCTAAAAGGATTTTTTTCACTAAGCCAATCTAATTTTGGGTTTTGGATTGGTCTTTACCAATAAAGGGTATCGTGGTCTTCTTATCTCTTATTAGTTTATGTACACTTATCACTATGAACATGAATAATACACATCACATAAAAAGTATGTACATCATGAGCTCTACCAAAAGTTGATGATGATGATATATATATATATATATATATATATATATATATATATATATATATATATATCAATGAGACAAACATAATGTAAACATATCATATCATACAATGAACATCAATCACATCATAAACCATAAGCATGACATTATACAATCATAATCATCAACCAAATCAATGAGAAAAATATCATAGCCTATACCATTTACCATTCAATCCATATAACCATAAACATGAGCCTTAACATGTATCCATCCATGACATATCCTATCATAAACATGAGTAGAATTAAAACATCATAATTCAACTTTCTAAACATCACATTCCTAAACTACTAAGTCAAATAACCATAACCATGAGCATTCATGACCATAAATCACAAACATGAGTATAACATACAACATCAAATGTCATATATCATATACATCAAATAGTCAAAAAAATGTATGTAACAATGTATAAAACTCACTCTTTCAGCAAAATATACATCTTGCTACATCAACACGTAGGCTAATATCAAAATAATGCACCAAAATCACATATCCAAGCATAATCATAGCCCCCCACTATCCCTAACTATCCCTATACCACTACCACTAGCCCCATCTGGTCCTACACTTGTACCTATACCTAGTGGAGGTCCCCTGAATCCCCTACCTATCTAACCATGGATACCCACTAGCCTAGAGTATCTACTATCACCCCACTAGTCAAACTATTTTTATACTTTGCATATCTCGTGGCCTAGGGCAACTGATCTAGCACCATGGCTTCATAATATCTAAGCTCTCATAAAGTGGCTAAGTAGAATACTCTAGAAACCAAATTAGGTGCTTTTGTAGTTACCCTTATCCCTGTAAGAGATGCCCTTATGGCATCCCACTCACATATAAGCATGGCAAGGGAAGTATGTGCCCTATCTCTCTTAGCTCTCAAAGACTACACTTGCCCCTACAGGGTGGTCACCCATCCATGTAATGCAACCACCTATCCCTATAAACTAATAACTTAGGCCTATGTTGTGGCAAGTGTTGCTACTACCTATCCATCTCCTTATACTTGAGCTAGTGCCTGGCCTAGATCTACATCAATAGGCCACTAACCCCAATCACCCCATCCAAAGTCTATTATAGCATACCTATCTTGGTACCAAGCTATGTAACCATCATCAATGCCTATATCATCAATAGGAGCCCTCATTGATAACTCCTCAAAATTAAGTGCAAGATCCTATAGGTATGGTATGGGTAACATAAACTTTACCTCTTCTCTCCTATATTTGGGGAAATTAGGTGGGATCCCCTAAACAAGCCTACTCTATTTCCACACATGATCAAATGGGAGAATATCATCCTCACCCTCCCTATGGTCATATATCCACTACCAACTCTATAAACCTAAGGTGTGATATCTAAACCCTACCTACTATGGCTACTTAATGTAGGGCCTCCATATCACATCCTCAACTATTAGGCCATCTAATACCCCTCAAAACCACATAATATCTCTGGCTCCTCTTCCTATCCCTATCATAGCTCCACCTTTCCTCCATCTTAATAAGCCCACTATATAATTTGTCAAGAGATAACCCTCTAATAGAAATCCAAGGGGCCTCAATACTTTAATATGCTCAAAGTCTTAGTAGTGAAGAACAAATCCAACATTAATCCTATACTACCTATGGTGTCTGAAACCTCAAAGATCCTGATATATCTATACTAATAAAACTAGGGCCCAAATGAATACAATCCTCCTTAATAAAATATCAACTAACACACCTAATAAATCCATAAAAAATTACCCCCTGACTAAGTTAGGTAACATACAGGATATTAATGCCATCATCATCATCATCATCATCATCATCATCATCATCAGGCATCTATCTACTAGAGCCATCTAATTTAATGGGTCATAGCTAAACCTACCTACATGGTACCATGTCTGAGCATGATCATCACCATAGATCATCTCCATCAAGTCATCTACCTCCTTACCCTCTATCTGATTTACTACCTCTCTTCAAATTGATAGATGCATGATTCTATGCACATCTTCTAGTAAGATGGTAATCTCTCTAGTCGACAACCAAAACATGTTTATTGTAGGGTCCCAACACTTGATGAGTGTGATGATCATTAAAAGGTCTCATGATAGATGATGATAATGTCACATCACACCTAAGTGTCCATCATCTAGATACTACCACTCCTCTATAACCATGGCATCTCAAACCTCAATAAAGAGTACTGACACCTAGTCTCTCAACTTAATCTACTCTCTATCTTGTGAGCATAGCATAAAACACTATATTTTAGTCTTTCACCTAACACTAAGTAATAAATTTTGACCTATCCTTACCCTACCCCATTTCCATTTAACTCCATCCTCTTAGCTAAGCAAACCCATAACACTCACCTACCAATCCAACCCGTTCCCCAAGAACACACCCATTTACACATCTAACTAAGCAACACAATACAAAACTTAGCCTTCTAAATTCTAGCATTCAAAAGGCCTAAACCTATATCCTTAACCATTTATGGTTCCTTAACCATCGCTAGTCACCTAGGGATGGTTAGCCCCTTGGGGTCGATCAGTGATGGTCAAGTTGAACTATCACTAGTCACACTCTCCACCCTAGTGGTAAAGACTTAAACCCTATACCTCTTGTTAAAAAGCATCTAAAAATTCTAAACAAACCTAATACAAACTAATCCCTATTCCCATAAACCACCCTAACCCCATTTGTAAATTAAAAACTTCCCTTAACCTAATTTTCCTAGATTTTAATCTCAAACAAACCCCACCTATAGATTCCATAACAAGCCTTCAAAAGCATAATCCCTAACAAATCTTAAAACCTACCCTAACTCATAATTTAATCACACCCCCTACCTCAATCCAAGAGCAATACCATGGCCACAAGCCTCAACCAACCATTCTATCACGTCCTCAACTTACCTCCATCCTCTTGATACTTATTTGATAAGTACACCACGAGCTCGCTTCCACCTCAGTAACCTTTAGCCCACCATGTGCAAAAATCACCACAATTCACCATATCAAAAGCACAAAAGTTTAAATGAGTGAAAATGGCACTCACTTTTTAATTTTACCCTAGTGTATTTTAAGGTTTTATGTTGATCATCATCAGTCAGGGTGACCGGTACTAGTTGACCCTTGGAGCGTTCCCCTAAGTGTCACTAGTCAGGGTCCCCACCTCACTTTTTTTGGCACTTGCTAACAAGCAACCTAGTTGCTTAGCCATATCTTTCCCACATGGGAAGAACTACATTTGGCCTAACATTTTATTATATATTGCATCCACATAACTATGTAGGCAGTGTCCATATGCCTTGTATACATGGAGTCAACTCGACCATGACCACCAACCCCACAACCTTGTCATCTCATAACTAGTCTATTTTTCCCTATTTGGTGTTTAAGTCTATGACTCTTTTTTTACCTAGTCCCTTGACTATAGTGATAACATTGTCATGTTGACCTTTTATATTTTGTGCCTCCTCATGCATACTGACCTACTTATGTCTCAATAGGAGCACTTCTTACCTCGGATATCTATGACAATTGACTCATTTATGTTTTTCCTAGGAGCACTTCCTACCTTGGATACCTATTAATAACATGGAATCTACTTAGGTGACTTGCATTTATGAGTGTTCTTAGCTACCACACCTTTAGGTGGTTATGTGGTTCACTTTTCACTTATTCTCCTTAGCACCAACCCTTACTTTTTACCAATGTTATAAATTTTAGTCTTTTGCATGATCTCGACTATTGCATGATTTTATCATATTTTGTGTGCAATTTTACATCACACATGCCCATCCCTTCCTTTTATCACCTACCTCATGACCTACCATATACATATTATCAAACTTGTACCCACCTACATTTCACCTCACCATTTTCTAGTTTGAGGGGGGAACACCTCCTCATAATCTCAGGCCAAGAAGATCTAGAACCAATCTCCATTTTTATTTTACTTCTCATTCATGCAAGTTGCATAACAAAAAGAGGCAAAATGTAGACAACCACACACATGGTCCTAGTCATCAAAATACCTTTGGTTTTTCTTCATCCTCTATCGACTACACCTATAAGTTCCACAAAACCTATCTATCCTAGCCTACTTACCTAATCTAGAGTCAAGTTAGTCACTTGTCTGGCTTAACTCACCTTTTCACCCATTTTAACCTATCTTTTTCCTAGGTCCTTAATTGGTAATAGTCAAGGTGACCAGAGATGGTCACCCTGACTAATGATGGTTGGGTTGGATAGCTCAGACTCAGCATGCAACCTACATACAAACCATCACATTATTTTTCTAGATATGGTTATCTAAATTTGGTTGTGAACCATTTACATGGATGATTTATATGTAAAAGCCTTATTCAAGTCCAATCTGGATAACCACTTCCACCTCTTTCTTGTTCTTATAAGAGAGAGAGAGAGAGAGGTGTAAGAGGTCAAACCATATACAATTGTTATCAAGGGCTCTTTTTTTCTAGAATCTCTTTTTATCGGTCAATCAAGTCAATCTACATTATCAATTACTATCAACTATCACATAGGGAGCCTACTTGCTTTCAAATATCTAATAAGCTCCCAAGTACCCTTAAACTTCTATAATCAACACAAATTCCACTAATAATAAAATTTACATCAACCACCTACCAACTAAGTTTTGGTAAGACAAGTATTTTTTTTCTTGCATTCTTTTACCAGGTTCTCATTCCAAGCCTAAACTATCTCTTAAAATCCATTTTCTAGATCCCATCAATTAGCAAACCCAAACCCTAGTTTCACTTCTAGATTCACTGATAGGAAATTGATGATGGTTACTTGATCAATGATGATTACCCTCAATTAGTGATGGTCACTTGACTGGTGATGGTTACCATTGATCGGTGATAGTTGTATAACTAGTGATAGTTACCTGTGGCACTAAAAAATAGTAACCTAATTTGACCCTCTTATACCCAACCAAAATCACTTTTTTGTGTCCCTACCTTTTCACAGGTCCCCTTTTGATTTTTTGATCCATACCCTGCCTTGGTATCACTAGTACTAATCAATTTATCACTAATTATATCATTTTTAGTCTATTTTTTGAATAAGCTTCTCTTGTTTTTGATTTCAATAATATTCTATTATTGATGCAATTATCTTATTTCTAGTTTTATCAACTTTATTGTTTAAAATAGGTGGATTAACAAACCTTAAGGAAGCTCTCACTTTTATGATCTATCTCTCACTAGGCAATCCACCCAACTATCTACCTAACAAATAAGTTTACTTCAATGATTTTTAATCTACAAGTCATCCTCCCAAGCCAAAGAGGAGCTCTCACAATCTTATTATTCAATGCATACACAAAAAAATAGGTATTATTAAAACAACTGATATTGAGTTTCTTTTCTATCTTTCTTTAGAAATTAAGTGAAAATTTACATGAAACTCAAGGTGTGTGAAAAAGGAGTTTTATTTGAGTGCAGGTAGTCATGGCTCACTTTTAGAGGAATATACGTAATCAAGACTACAACTAATGCATATAAAGGCATGTTTAAAATCCTTCCATCTTAATCCAATCATTAGACCTATCCCTAATCAGTTTTTGGATGTTCAAATAGGGCTAAATCATGAAGGTAGTTTTTTGAGTCAATAAATGGAATTTCATGCCACATTTCAATAGTTTTATGCCTTAATTTAACACGTTGTGCTTCCTAATTATCCATGATCAGTTTCACATTCCATTCTCATGTGCATGTAACTCATTTTTTTAACTTGACAAGTGTCTTCATGACCTTTAGAATTCTCTCTTCTCCTCTCTCTCTCTCAAGTTCTATAGGAACTAGCCATTTTGGCCTTTATAAATTATGTTCCACCTAAGTATGGTGAAGCCCTGATCATTTGCATAACATGAATCAATAAATACTACTAATTTTTACCTCTTCCATGACTATTTTTATACACCCTAATTTGGTCAAGAAACCACACATATCATGTCTTTTCATAGTCTTTTCATAGGAGACTCTGACTAGAGAATATGAGCCTTGTTCACATTAGCCATGTCTTTTGTTTTACTTATCTTGGTATTGTTTCATGCTTGAGTCACCTTTTTGTCCATAACCAATAATCCATAGACTTTTAGATGTTAATTCCAACTCATCTAGGTTAGATTTCCTAGGCCAATACTATCCTCCCAAGTCTCAAGCATGTAGGATAGGAGCATCAAAAATAGACTATAACACTAGACCTTAGGGTGTCTCATTTCTAACACTCTTATCCAATTGCATTTAGAGTCCCAATGGTTAAGTTTCCTTACTTAATGAGTTCCAAGCCCTTCTTATCTTCATCCTTACATTTTGTTTGTCTTTCTAATACCATCCAAATGTGAATAAAATTTCTCAATTCAAAACAAAGAGTCTCCTATAAAAAGGACTTCACAAGGCATTTTATATCTAGCACTTACAAATTTGGCATAGTACATAATTAAGAAAATAAATCAATATTATAGCTCAATATTTTATATCACACATAAATTTTCATGCTTGATCAAGGAAGGGCCTAGATGAAAGTTCATTCTTGCATCTATCGTGCATGTTGATTATGTATGTACCCTAAGGGAGAACTAAATTTGATCTAAGACCCTATATTGAGGGTTAATGTAAGAAGCGATCAGGATAGTATGGGTTCTAGATCATGTGATCATACTTCCCCTAACCCAGTGTTTCCCCCTTTTAGTTTTGATGTATTTATTGTTTCATGTCTGTAGGTAAACCCAGGGCTTAAAGATTTAAATATATCTATAGTGAGCTTTATCGACATCCAACATCCAAAATATCATTGGTAGACTCATGCAAAGATAGTAGACAAAACCCAAAAAAATTAGGTCTCCATGAGTAGTTTGGAAAATAGCAGTAGAAAAGGTCAACAATGTCAGACCCTAAGGTGTCCTATGTCAATGATCCTATCCTTTCACCAAATAAAAGCTATATCTAGATTCCTAACATCAGTCCTAATCTTGTACAATGGTTCTTAGGCTTTAAAATAATGTTATTATTCTATTTTATAGATAAGTAATTTCCTTTCCCCTTGTAATTAATTTAATCAAATTGATATAACTCTACCATTTACTATATTTAATTGCAATTTTCCTCCTTATCTAGATCCTTTATTATTTAAGAACTAAACATTAGATTCCCAAAAATAATAAAACATTTGGTGAATCTGAATTACTTCAAACAAATATAAAACCATAGGTACCCTTAGGGTTTTTCCTTCATATTTTATGCAAAAATTCAATTTCTAATTTCTAATTTTTGTGTAATTTTTTTTGCATTTATTTTTATTTAAAGTTATTTTACAATTTAAATTATTGTAATAATTTTCAAAAATTATAAAACCCCAACCTAAAACCCTAGATTTCCAAACTAGGTCCTCAAACCCCAAGCCTTCTTTCCTTCCAATATATAGATAAATTTTTCAAATTTTTACAAATTGTTTGGAGTGTCAAAACTATTTTTAAAATATCTATTTTAGTAGTTATTTTGTGCAAAATTCAATTTCAAATTTTTGATTTTTTTATAAATTTTTGTGTATTTATTTTATTCTAATTTATTTTTAGAATTTAAATCATTATAATATTTTTCAAAAACTCTAAAACCCCAACCCAAAACCCTCGATTTCTAAATTAGGTCATCAAACCCCAATCCTTACAATTTTTAGATAGAAAATTTGGAATTCTTGCAAACTATTTGGAGTGTCAAAAATATTTTCAAAATCTCTATGTTAGTAGTTATTCTTGCATTTATTTTCTTAATAGTACTTTTACATATTCTCTTTGGTGAAAGAAATAAAATGTCCACGAAGGCACTTCTTCCCTCTCATCCCATAAATCAATTTTTTATTTTTTCTAATAATTATGACAATGAATGGAAAAATTTGCAAAATTGCACATTAGCTAAAAATGTAGAAAATGATTTCATTTACAATTAAGATAATTACTATTATTGTAATGAGTAATATGATGATACATATGAAACTGATGGTGAATAAAAAGTAGATGCATCTTCTTCTCTCAAACCTATCTCTTTTCTTCCCTCTTACAAAGAAAATAATTTTGATAAATGGGAAAGGTAATTTTCACCTCATTCTCCTATGTACAATGCATCAAATGAACACATTAGTAATGTATTTCCAAGTGAATATCTCATTGGTGATAACTTGCTTCCATTTGAATCTAATCATTACTTCTATGTTTAAATTATAACAATATAAACACAATAGAATCAAAATTTCAATGCATAGTTAAAATGATCCATGTCATGATCTTAACTCTAATTTTTCAAAAGAATGTCTAAATACAACTCTCTTACTACTTCTCACATTGAAAATTAAAATAAGGCATGCACTCTATTCCAAGACAACATAGATGCACAAAATGTTCCAATTTCACATGACAATTTATTGCATATTAGAAAAGCATTAAATTATTCTCTTACCCCTCTCCCTAGTGATGATGGAAGTGATAATGAGTATGATAGTGAACATGCCAATGAATATGAAAATGAGAATGAATATGCACAAAAATCTGATTATGATAATACATGGACTAATGATGATTATTATACACAGTGAAGAAGAAAATGCATCTCATGCTTCTAACTCTTCTCTTACTCTAAAAATAATTCATTAAAAAATGTTAATTCTATTTTTATGCATGATTATATTTTAAATAATGTACATGTCAATAATAACATCACATCTTCTAATCAATTAGAATGTGATTCACTAAAACATAAAGATACTAATGAATCTTCGAAGCCACCCCTACTATTGTAGCAATTATTTCTCACTCTTCACCTAAAGATAATGGTAGCCCACATCCCTCTACCAAGGTCCAGTTACCATTCCTATAAAGGTTTAAGTGAGCACACCCCCTCTCTATGATCTAATTTCTAAATGTAACATTCCCATGGATAAAATTAATGATCAAATTTAATTATTAAATGAACCACTTCAAGATGATAACATACCATCCTAGGAGATTATTTATTTGATGCATGCAGTTGGTGAATTACAACACCAAGTACATCTCCTTACCTTGGAAAATAAGGCTTATAAGTCTTATATGGATGCCAATGACTTACATGGTAACCTTCTTATAAATACCTTTATAAAAGCTTCATTACCTAAGCATTTATAGATACCATCATTGCCTCACTTTGATGGAATTGGAGGTCCATTAATATACCTTCAAACCTTTCAGAAGACTTTGTCATCTCATGCAAGTCTTTTGATTATACTCAATTTATTCCAGTAGACACTAGTGGATAATGTATAAAATTGGTTCTTTCATCTACTCCTTGTTCATTCCTTTCACACATATGATGACCTGGAGGAGGTATTTCTAAAATATTAATAGAAAACACATGACCTCATGTTACAAATGATAAACTTGCCACATTTCATCCAAATACTTTAGAGCTAGTTAGCGATAATATCTTACAATTCAAGACTCACATGTTAAGATTGATCTACAAAACTAGAGGATTTATAGATTCAACATATCTTTATCAAGGGGATTCACCAAACCCTCCTATAGCATATACTATATCAAATAGAGTCTTAATTCCAACACTTATGTTACATATTTCTAGCTTTGGAAAAGAAATTAGGATTGATTGATTCACTTTCAGTCGATCAGATTATTCTAGATTTTATAGCATTACCTCCATTGACATCTCCTAGAACTTAGTATCCACCATATCCTAAATAAGATAGGAGACCACAACTAGAAAAGCAACCAATTAAGAATAGAGATCTAGTCTCTAGATCACAACCTATCGTATGCATTATACAGAACAACAACAAGGCACCACTATAGTTTGATTCAGAGTAGGATAGCCCATATGTCATATTATCAATACTAATAGATAATAGTTTAATCACATTCTCTTCTACTCATTGATAAGATCCACATATTTTACATAAATAGCCACATCGTCCCTTTTATAACTATTATCATAATCATGGACATAGAGATAATGATTGTTATGGTCTTAAGGATTACATTAATAGATGTGTTGATAATGACATCATAGCATTCACATAAGGGGCATTTAGTTCTCCTCCATCATGGATTCCTAGACCTCATTCCTCCATGTTTAAGTTATCCTAAGACATTCCTTCACTACAATCATTGGTTACTCATCATAAGAGTAATATAAGTTTTAGGATAGAGCCTCATAGGAGATCTCCTATTCCACCTATTTAGAATGTTTGGAAACTAGTATAGTGAGAACATCCTACATATAACAGTGTATTATAAGGAGTATATAGTGTAGCTCCATATACATATCTAGCATAATCACAGGCATTGTAATAGAAAATTTAGGGTCCTATCTCATGTAACAACCCACTACAGTTAAGATTAGAGGAACCCACATTGTAGATCATCTCTTTAGAGAGATATTCACTATGGATAGGTTTTTAGGGATCTATTTCATGTAGAAACCCACTTTGATTGAGATTAGATGATCCACCATAGGTTTTCACTTCATCTCAATCTATTACTTAGTCATATGCATCATAATAAAGGCCATAGGGTATTATTTCATGCAACAATCCATTATGATTGTGCATAGATGAGCCTTCTTCATAGCACAATTTTAGTTTCACATCTAATAAGTTTACATTTGGTATACTCTACATGCACATCTAAATTTAGTGCATAATATATAGTATAAAATATAGCACATGTTCTTACACAACATGAGTAGTATGGGTACTTTTTTAATTGGCCATCAGGGTTTAGATAATGATACGACACACATTAATTATGGTATTAGTTCATAGCTTCACTTCATGGGGTAATAATGGAGCCAAAGGACTATCTACACTTTGTATTCTTGAGCCACCTACTCAAATGGATTGGACACACAATCCAAACATCGATTAACACATGCATGATTACATAGATTCACTTAGTGGGCAATGATAGAGCTAAAGGGTGCGCCTTTGCATTTTTGAGCCACTCTCAGGGAATTGAGCATAAAGTGATACACATAGAGTGATATGTTACATCCCTTTATATTAACAAATAATATTCATAGTTCTAAATAACCATCCCTAGCCAAACCAAATTATCCAAATCTTGATCTTTCCAATATCTTATTTTTCCAATCTTAAACCAATTCACTTTATCAAAATAATTTACCAATTACAAAACCAACAAATTTTTTGCTCACACATGATTATAAATCAAACCTAACATCACACTTGAACATATCATGAATAATAAAATCACATCCAAAAATGCCATCTTATCAAACATATGAAACCTCAACATTAATGCCAAATCAACTATTTCTAATCAATCATTTTCAAAAAATATAACAATATATTTTAAATCCCATAACACAATATGCATGAATCAAAATCAAAATAAGTATCCATATATATATATATATATATATATAAATTTAATACATATAAACTGATATCAAACATAATGAATCATGAATGGGCATCAATCCCTCACTCTCAGTCTCACTCTCTTCTCTAGTACTAGTCCCATAATCTAACCTAGAACTTGATGACCCCACACCTCCTCGAATTGATGCATGCCTCTTGAAATGACTCTCTTGCTCTAATAGCCAACCATGCTCCTCATTCATGTCTTCATATCACCTATAAATATCTATGTAATCAACCATAATCCTCATACTCATTGATCCAAAATTAAGTGGGGGCATCTTATACTTATCCATCTCATCCATCAGCTCATCTCTCTCCCCTGCTACCCTAACATATGTAGTTGTCACTATAACAACTATATCAAAAAATGAGCATTAAAACTAGACATAACTATCACTCACTCTATTAAATCATCTTCCACTACATCACTAAATACATACTATGTGAGCTCTTAGAGTGTTGACTCAATGATGGTCTCCCAGTACTCATCATCTCCACTTTTTTCCCTAGCTTGTGCTTCATCTTGAGTACCTCCCACTCCACCTACACAAAAAATATGGAACTACATTAGATATATAATTTAAAATCAAACTAAAAATCAGAAATTTTTACATAATTAAAATGAATTGTTACTTACTTTCCATCACATAGATCATCTCATGATCCTCATACTATGGAGTATCCCCTCCATTAACAATATATAGTGGATCCCACTGATGCCTATCCTACTACTTAGTATATTAATTTGTACATACAACATCATCCACATCAATAATATCTATATTTTTATCTTGTGCATCCAAAGGTAATGGTGTTAGCTCAGTTTTAGTAGGCCTTGCATGAGCTCCTACCTTTGTTGGTGCATGTGCACTCCTCACCCACACCCATGTTATCAGGGGCACATCTTGTGGTACCCTAAAATATCTAATCATGTGATCATATTGAAATTTCTCATACACTCCAACCCAATGGTCATGTATCCAACATCTGACCCTCATATACTATAACTGCACTTCATCCCTGGCCCACCTAGGAAATCCTCTATAGGGTCTCCATATGATATCATGACCCACTATATGTCTAAAAATCATCTATAATGATCCATCCTAGGAGATCAGGTAACTAATGTACTTATCCATTACTCCTCAAATGGTTGTATAAGTACCCACTCTACCCTATGTAATCCAATTAGTCACATAACTGTTATGTGTTCATAAGTCAAATAATGTAATAAGGTGGTAGCACTCACCTCACCACTGAAGGACTCCTGTGTAAACCTGTAAAGATCCATATATAGGTGGGATAGCTAGTCGTCCCCCATGAGAATATGGTACCATATATTTCCACACTGTGAACAATCCTATGCATCCTATATGCAATAAACACTCCACTCTCATCTATAATAAAAAATGATGCCAACAAAATAGCCAATGACTTCCACAAGCATGAAACACTAAACTACATAATAATTAACAATAGTGCATCACTATCACTCCCTCTTCAATGTATACCTTAGGCCATGCCATCAAAATACAAGGACATAAGATCAATAGCATCAACACCCATACCATTCTTTAATGTCACATATTGTCTACTAACTAGCAAATGAAAAATATGATACACATCCTCTAGAGTCACATTAATCTCCCTTGTAAGAAGCTATAAAGTATAAGTATCTACATTACTCCTTTCACATAAGGCAATAATTAGATATCTATCCATTTGCATACTACCTAGGTCACACACATGACCCAACCCTACCCTATCCATGACTACTCTCTCATCAACAAATAATGGTAACAACCTCAATGTCTTCATCACCTGGCCTATGTAGAACTCTCTCATCCATACCTCACCCTACATCACCAAAAATAACATATAAATAAATTAACCATACCAATTAAATATCCAAGAAAAACAACATGTAACAAATCATAATCTCAAAAAATTAGGCCCAATGAACAACAACACTATAGAAAGCACAATAGTGTTGGACAAGAGTGCTAGAACCTGAACAATAATGTTAAACCTTAGACAAGAGTGGTGACTCATGGACAAGAGCATTGGAACCAAAAATTGTTTTCTTATAACACTTTAAATATCTCAAAATTACTAAAATAGGCCTAAAAAAAACCAAACATTAAGGTTACTTACCAGGGTCACATAACCACCAGCCTAAACCTAGGCTACCAACTACTCGAACTAGGTCATGGAAAGTGCTCATCTCCTTGGCATATCTCTCACTCCAGAGCTCAAGATCTCTACATAGTCAATGCACAAATTAATCTAGAATCAATCTAATTTCCTATATTACTCAACTCTTTTAATCAAAGTATAATATCATTTTGCCCATAACTCACATCCCATAACTCAATTTTTTAAAATATTTTATTTCATAGAATCATGAAAATGATACCTTTGATATCACTCAAAATTTGATTTCTTACTACCTCATCTATCTAATATGGCATAAGCATATTTATATTCCTTTTTTACTCTAACACACACCTTGGTCCTCACCAATCAAAACTTGTTCCACTTTCAACAACTTAGTCTAATCAATCAGATAACTTATCAATCAATTTAAACTATACCAACCTTGTGTTTATTATTATGCCACTAGTCATCACTTTTAGCTCAACCTCCTCTATCACAAACTTTTTACCTCTCCCTAAAAGTGGGGCATCATTCCTAATATTCCTATTTCTATAATTAACCAATATGCCCATCCACTCTCATAGGTGGATACACCATGGTTTATACACATCTAGTAGTCAAATCACTAGATTTAGCTTAGGTCAATCAAGATATATAGTGATTTAGATTACATGGGTTACTTATCATTACTCAAGACTTTTAGAGGATATACCTTCAGTTCATAGATACATAAACTATTTAGATACAATGGTTCAGATCATAAGGATCCATAGTGATTTCAATTTATATATACATAAACTATTTAGATATAGTGGTTTAGATTATATGGATTCATAGTTATTTTGATAAAGATTGAGACTCAAATACCATATTTGGGGGCATGTACATACTACATCTCTCACACATACAACTTCATACAACATAATATAATCATAAAATTAGATAGCAAACTACAGGCATAGTTTAAAGCACAATGTTTTAGTCTCTATTTTTACACATGAGACATGGAAAGATACAGAATTCCACATGTGGTTATATAGATTACTAGATTATATAGACACATCAATCACATACTAGATTTAGGGGCATGGTATAGATGTTCATGTTCTTCATCAGGTAGGATTATATAGATGGAATGGCAAGACATGTCTTTCTATTCTCACACATTAACCAAAGTTTTAGATTACACCCAGTTATACCCAGCTTATCACTAGGTTGACCATATAGCTATCTATAGTGGTTGGTTCATTATATTACATAGACCTAGTCTATATGAGTTTGTGTGGGATAGAGGATAGACATTGGTTTTGGGCCTTTAAGCATTCCTTAGTTTTAGTTTAGATATTCAAAGTGGGAGCATGATAGATTTCACTCTTCATAATGTACATATTTCTATGCACACATTATAGATTACATGAGTTTATATGGGACAAAGAATATACATTGTTTTTTGGCATATGAGCATTCCTCATCTTCAATCAGATTCAGTATAGGGGCAAGCATTTCCCTCCCTCTCTATGATACATGTATTTCACATTTAGATTCAACATAGGGGGCATCCACTTTAGGGACTCCTTCTTTCTCTAGGCACTATTAAGCTCTCCACCCACTTCCCTATCTAGGAAGTGAGATGGACCCTTTTAGCATATTCATCTCCACATAGGTAGGTTTAAGTATGAACTTTCTTCTTCTTTATTTTACTCTAGTACTTCATTTCATTACATGACTAGAATAAAAATGGGGCAAATTTATACACACTAAATTGATCAGTGAACCACACATATAATGTATTTTCATAGTCCTTTCATAGGAGACTTTTATTGGAGAATATGATCCTTGTTCACATTATCCATGTATTTTGTTTTTCTTTTCTTGTTCTTCTTTTATGCTTGAGTAACCTTTTTATCCATAATTAGTCTTCCATAAACTTCTAAATGGTCATTCTACCTCATCCAAGTAATATTTCCCAAGCCAATCCTATCCCCTTAGGTCCTAAGCTTGTAGGGATATGAGTGCCAAAATTGGACTATATCATTGGACCCTAGGGTGTCCCATTTCTAGAACTCCCATTTAATTGCATTTTGAGTCCTAATGGTTAGGTTTCCCCATTTAATGAATCCCAAGATATTCTTATCTTCATCCTTAAGTTTTGTTTGTATTTTTAATGTTAGACAAATAAAAATAAAGTTCCCAATTTCAAAACAAAGAGTCTCCTATATAAAGGATGTCACAAGGATTTTTATATCTAACACTTACTACTTTGGCATAGTACATAATTAAAAAAATTAGTCAATAATATAGCTCAATATTCTACATCACACATAGATTTTCATGCTTGATCAAAAAAGGGCCTAGGAAAACTTTCATCCTTGCATCTACCATGTGCAAGGATTATGCATGTTCCCTAAGGGAAAAATACATTTGATCTAAGACCCTATTTTGAGGGTTAATGCAGGTAGAGATCAAGATAGTAGAGGTCATAGATCATATGATCATTTTTCCCCTAACCCAATATTTATCCCTTTTAATTTTGATGTATTTGTTGTTTTAGTGTGTAGGTAGACCTAGGGTTTGAAGATTGAAATGGCTCTATAGTGAGATCTGTCAACATATAGCATCCAAAATTTCACAAGTAGACTCATGCAAAGATAGTGGATAAAACCTAGAAAACTCAGGTCTTCATGAGTAGTTTGGATAATAGTGGTAGAAAAAGAAAACAACACTAGACCCTAGGATATCCTGTTTTAGTGATCCTATCCTTTCACAAAACAAAAGCTATATCTAGGTTCTTGACATCTTCCTAGTCTTGCATAGCAATTTTTAGGCTTTAAAATAGTTTTTTCCGTTTGTTTTTTAGATAAGTCATTTCCTTTTCCATTTTAATTAATTTAATCAAATTGATTAACTACCATTTACTATATTTAATTATAATTTCCTCCTTATCTAGGCCCTTTATTGTTTAGGAACTAAACACTAGATTCCCAAAAATAATAAAACATTATTCATAGTGTGTTCACTTGAATGGTTGATCTTGATTATGTGATGAATATTATTTCCTTAGCATTATTATCTTATTCTCTCACCTATTTGAAATTGGAAATATTATTTTTTTAGGTCATGTGAAGTGTTTTATGATGTGTCAAGGTTGATTGAGTTAGTCTATTAAAATAGTGCCATTTTAGGCCTCTTGTCTAGTCCTCCTAGCCTAAACATTTATCACAACCTCATAATGAAATATTAATGTGAGAATATGTATATTGGAAAAGTGTATGTTTGGTTATTCCCTTGTCATGTATAACATGCAACTGGTTGGTAGTCATCAACTAATTTGGTCTATCACCTCCCTTAGGATAGTTTAATTTTATTTTTCTCTCCCTTTTCCCTCACATGCATAGGTGTAGAAGTGTTATAAAAGTGGTACATCAAAGGAGCTAGCCCTATCTAGAGATTCACCTCATCTTTAGGCTATCTATAGCCTATAGGTGTTTCAATTGTGCCACTTAGATGAGGAGAGATGAGACATCTCCTCAAAGAGTGAAAACCTAAGTGATAATAGTTATTTCATAGTTTTAATAACATCCCCTAGAATAGGGGGCATTCAAAAGGGTTTGTTATAAAGATCAATCTATTATAATGCATTCATAGTACATTTTTAGCACACAAGCTTAGATTATAGAAATTAGACATAGGTAAACATAATTTGAAATAGTGACATAAAGATCAGTATAGTTATATAAAAATCAAAATAGATGAATATTAGCACCCAAATTAGAACACTAACACCATGTGGAACTACTATCCGAGATATGGTGCTACTATTTAGTATCTTTAGTTTTATAAAAATATAGATTAGATAGGAAGTATAACATGTACAATCTAGGTTTTCATAGGTTCAGTTATAGATTTACCATTTTTGGCTAAGTTTAGATTAGATTCATACCATCCATTCCCATTTTTAGTTTAGATACTTAGATACAAATTATTACAACTTAGTTTAGAATCCATATGTTTAGATATCAAATTTTGGGGCATGTGTATGGCACATTGTTTCCATTTTCTCACTTACATATCAGTTGATTAGATGAATGACAAATTCCATGTCATTCTCTATGTCGTATACATCATACATTATATTCTAGGTTACACACTAGTTTTATGCCTTAATCGATCTATAGTGGTTAGCATTCTTGAGTGGCCCAAAGCCACCTAATATACTTTAGTGGTCTCAGAGCTAACATCTCTAGTTAGATATCTCAAGTTAGAAATTTCTAGTTACATCACATAATTTTTTTTTTAGATGCATCTACTACATATGGGTAGGAAATGATGGATTCATATTCTACTTGAGTTCTTGAGCCACCATTAGTCTAATCCAAGCTATCCATAAGTCATGATCCACTAAGTAGGGATAGGCAATGATGGATTCAAAAAATAGATTGAGTTCTTGAGCCACACACACATGAGTATTGAGAAATCCATCATCTCAGTCCAATTTAATCATTGATTGATCACTATATACATGCACACATAGGTTGTCACTAATTTTATGCATTGTTTCACATACCCAATGATGTGTATTCATTCATTTCCTCCTTCTTATCCCTTTACTTAATTTTAATTTTTTACTCATTTTTTTCTTGGATTTTTATATCTCTTAAGTAAGGAATAATTTATGCACATTTAACTTATAGGACACACAATGGATCATGCTTCACATACTCAAAACCAAAATCATGGGATTCACCTCTTAAGTAAGTCTAGGTACAATTTTTTTCCTTTATACAAGTCATTTCACTTTACTACATTGATATAATAAAGGGGGGGCACAATTTAATCACCCAAAAGTGATACTTGAGTTCTAAGAGTGATACTTGAGACTACCTATCCTTATTTTAGCCCTAGACTTATCCTATAACCTATTCTCATACATATCCATCTTTTGTGTCAGTCATAGGCATCCCTAGTCATCCCTAAAGTAGTCCCATACCCTCATTCTTGTATCTTGGGCCTACATGCCTTAGGTTATAACACATATACACTAGAACCATAATAGAGGCAGTATCACCACATGGTGTTAGTGTCCCAATATTAGTGCTATTATCCATTCCCTCCTTTTTCCATAAATAGATATCTTTTCAAATCTTAGACCTCCTAAGGTTGACCTCGACCTCTTTTAGCACCTACATAGCACCAAAATAATATAAATACATGAGTTTTATACTTTTATCCACTAGATGGAAATTAGATGCAAATTATATGTGCAAACTCAAAACAAGTTATGCACAATTAGGGTTATCAATCCCTATTTTGTCTTTTTTACTTCTACATACTACCATATACATCATTCCTAAGCTTAGATTACTCACATTTCTAGTCTTAATAACATTCAAAGAACTCAATTAAATCATCATACTAGTTTCATTTACACTTGCACCAACCATTAGGTGGGGATAACTACATTAGTATTGATCCTTCTTTGAAGTATTGGTATGTAGTCAACTCTCTTCACAATGGGGTGTTGAGGATGTCCATCCTACCCCACTAACAAATGAAATTTTATACTTGTATTAATTAGATGCTTGATAAACATGTAGGATTAGATTTTACTCATAAAAATTAGTCAAAACATGTCATATATGGGGTTTCATAAATAGTACATGTAAGAACATGCCTTACAAATCTAGACATAGGTGTACCCAGAAGCTCAAAATAGTCTTGCACATAAGAAGCTACTACTAAATGAAACTATTATCCAATTAGGATAATAATATCTAGAAGATATTTTGACACTTGGATCCTATTTTCAACACTTAAACTAGCATCTACCTCAATTTTTAGCCTCCATATCTTCTATCTCAATCATTTTCCAAATAAGTTCTTATTTGCATTATTTAATGCTATTTTTATAAAGTTCAAATTAGTAATTTCTATAAAAAAAATATTATTTTTATTTATTACTTATTTCTACCCTAATTTACTATGCTCATCTCTTTAACAACATAGGATTTATATTTACTAAGTCCTAAAAGGTTAAAACACCTTTCATTTTATCTAACCATGCTTCTACTATGAATCCTTCTTATGTACCATCAAAAGTAGGAGGATGTTGTTTGATGAAGTCCTTAACTAAATATTGATGCATAGGTCTAGGAGGATATCCTATGTCTCATCTCTCTTGTCATTCATCATGGTGATTCAATTCACCTCTATCACCCTCATAATGGTGACGAGGAGGACTCCTTTACCTCTCTCTTTCAACTAATATTTGATAATACTAGGAATATAGTGGAGAGTGCCTCTCCACCTCATGTTTTACTATAAGTAGTCCCTCATTCATAACATCCCTCAAATTTTGCATGGCTAAGAGGAGTTAGGGTCCAACTTCATTTAGTCCTAGTGGAGTGGGAGGCTCCTGCTCACCAATGAAATCTTCACCATGATGTGCTCAATGTCCTTCCGTCATTCTACATACCAATAGGTAAGATATTAGGTCCAATATAGAAAATAATAAGGCTTACAATAACTTAGAATCTTATAACTCCTGGTGTTGTAACCTAGGCTCTAATACCAAAATTTCATGCCCATTTTTTTCTCAAAAACAATAAATATGACACAAACCTTAATGAACAAACCACCAAAAGCTATAGGTATAACCTTAAATCCATTCCAAACATAAGACATAACAAGGATAATCCTACTACTGCCATAAGACTTAATCAAATCATGCCATAATTAATAAGTACATCATCTTAATTCATTTATCTAGTACTCAAAATTATTTTATGAGTTCACATCAAAATGGTGATTGTGCTTATGACATTGAGATGACTGTCAAATTCATTCTTATCTACTACTAATACCATCAGGTTCTACATGTCTATCTTAGGTCTACTTAATCCTAAGCTACTAGGGGATGTGGACATGCCACACATCATGATTTTAGGAGCCCAGACCCAAGACTTCAAAAAATTTATTCATTCCTTTTATTATAACAAAGTTGAAACAAAACTTACAAAGACCCCAAAAATTTAATAACTTATTTGAAGTATTTAGAACATTTGTATTTGATCCTTTACATAAAATTTCCAACATCCTTCATTCATGAATTTCATTTTGAATAATTCTGAAGACACATACCTTCAAAACTTTTATTCATGATTTTTGTTCTAACAAATGCATAATAATTTCTCTAAAGACCTAAAATTTAGATTGATCTTTTTAAATTCTTCAAAAATTTTGACTTCATGTAAAAGTTTTGTAAAAATTTATCTGAATACCTAAAAATTATAATGATCTTTTTAAAGTCTTCATAACTTTTGTCTTCATGCAAAATTTATGACAAATTCATAAAAATTCCTCTGAATACCTAAAAATTAGAATGATATTTTTGAATTATTTGAAACATTTGTCTTCATGTAAAAGTTTTGACAAATTCATAACAATTTATTTGAACCACTCATCAAAAGTCATGAAATTGACTAAGGAAAAATTGAAATAAAAAGGCCCTAATCAATTAATTGGCTAAAACAAAATCACCGTACAATGCCCAATTTAAAAGTAATGAAGGCAAAGTTCAAGTAGATGATTAGATCACCAAGATGGATCTAACTAAGGAAATATTCTATGAAAACCACCTAATTAACTACTAAGGCTAAGATTAAATTAGAACTAGGTGTTGTCATAATCTTTAAATTAGATAAGACACATCAAAGAGAAATCTCAAGAGGATTTAAAGGATAATAACTTATCTAGATAAATAACTAATGCCTACATTATTTACTCTTGACTACAAAGTCAAGATAGGGTCATCGATATTCTCTAATAAGGTGTCACTAAGCTATATTTCCATTGAATAATCGATGGATTAAAAAGGTGTTGAGGCCCAGACTAATCCTATGACACTAAACCAATATCCTCATTAGTTTAGTTGTTAACTAATTATTTTTGGCTTATTTTACTTTGAGAAAATATCTTCCAAGGTTTAATGGTCCAACCATCCAAGGTTCTATTTTTTTATGGGGAATTAGTCATAAGGTTTGATTGGTGATGGTTACTAGACCCATATAATTCCATTTGAGATAGAAGAATGATCCATCTTTCCATGATGAAGTAAAGAAAATTTGACAAGGAGATTAACATAACCTCTTCTTCCATTTGTTAAACTCTTTCAAGCTAAGGTGACCATAGTTAACCTAAATGTTACAACCTATATAATTATTATCATAGAGCCAAACTATATTGAAATTATTCTTGTAAGAGGTTGGTCAGGTTATCAAAAAATTTCCAATAAAAGATTACTCAACTACTAACACTTCTAAGATTTATTTTACAAGGCATAATTAAACTAGAAAATTTTAAATTTTAGTTAATTTCAACAAGCTAAATTGATATTCCCAATAACAATCTTATAACTATTTATCTAAGTTCCAATCATTTAGATAATTTTATTTCCATTAAAATTCTCACATTATGATATAAAGAGATTCACAATGCTTAAAATACTAGCCACTCATGACAAATATTTAAGCAAGAAAATTAATCTATCAATTTATTTAAAAGTGCATCAAAGGTTAAAGACTTTCAATATGAAAAGGAATCTTCCCAAGATGTTATAAATCAATAATTCATAACAACTACATCTAAATTTAACACTGAGGTTTTAATAAATAGAAAATAGGTGTCTTAATCCATAGTTGGACTATTACACAAACTCTTTCTTTTGTAAGTTTATTACAAGTAGGCTAGATGTTAAAGAATTAATAATAAATCAAATTTTATCTAATTATTTACATTTGAATAAGCACATATGTTTGCCTAATTAAACAATGAAGGACTAGTCAGTATTTAATGTTACTCCTCATTTACTCCTAAACATTTGTTATCCATAATAAGGAAGGCTCACCACCTAACCTTTTATCATCATCAAGTTACTACTCTATACACCCTTGAGCTTGGGATTATAAACTTTGAGCATGTTTATATCACTTGGTAAAGGGAAATATGGATATCTAAGTAAGGAATTTTTTTTAAAAATGGAGATACCATGCACCACCTATAGTCATATTCTTAGTTCTTACCCAAGGAGATCATAATCCCAAATATGATTCAAGAAAACATTCAATGAACACCCAACTAAAGATTAAAATTTAAAATTTAAAAAATGAATAGGTAATCTTTCATACCATAAATAAGGCCTACCATTTGATTGGATAATAAGAAGATGCCTCACTTAAATGTTCTCATCCAATATTCATGGGATGTTTAGGCAATATATCACCATGCCACATCATAAGAGGGCCTAAAATCAACCACCATGACTTTCATATGAGGTTCAAACAATTTACCACCATGTGAAACATGGGAGGGATTAAAAATATTCCACCATGAACATGCTACTCATAAACATTCACCGCATTATGTCACAATATAATTAATACACTCAATCAAGAAGTTAAAATATCTAAGTCAAGCAAGGAGGAACATAATCTATCCAAGGCCTTGAACTGGGCAAAGAACTACATGTGTGCTAGTGCATACCTATGGCAAGACAATAAGATAGATAGAATAAACCAAATGATCTTATTATCCTTTAATTAAAAGAATAAACAAATAACTATAATCATTTCTATTCTAATAAAATATTTAGAAACATAGTTTAAAATAAAGCCCACCTATCAACTTCAAGACTACTTGGGCACTATCCTCTAGTTTTATAGACTCAAAATTTCTCACCAGTTGTCCCTACTTGCTACTATATTAGGCTCAATTTAGCTTCTTTTAAATTATCCAAAATTCCTCAACTAAGGTAGTTAAACTCCTACATATAGTAATTATATACTCAACCAACCACCAGCTACTTGTCAACCCATGTCTCATCAAGGGAAATTCTTTTCTATGTTCAATTAAGACACATGACATCTTTTTTAGGATTATTTGGATACTTCCTAGATTCACTTACCTCTTTTCCCACTTGATTCTAGTCTAATTCAAATCAATGGAAGATCTATTAGTCAACCCTTAAATAAAATAAACATTATAAAAAAGATCAAACAACTAAAATACAATAAATTTCACCAGTCAAGCTTAAAGGCTAGCCACCTAAAACATATGCTAAGTCAATAAAGGTGGTGGACAAGTCATTTGATACTTAGCATCGGTTTAGAATGGTTTTAAGGATAACATTTATTAATGTTATAACCATGTTTGGCATATTCTCTTTCATTCATTATCTCTTCCCTATCCTTGCACACTCGATACACACATTAAATTCCTCTAACCTAATATCTAAATCTAAAAAATTTAATCAAATAGGGCACTCAATCAATTATAAGCAACCAACATACTAAGGAATACACTCATTCACATAGTTAAGTTCTCAATACCTTATACACATTAAATTTATAAATCACAAGCTTATGATCAATGTTTAAACATTTTTTAAGTCAATATATCTCATAGACATTATAAAATTTCATAAAGAAACATTTCAAAAATGAAATTTAAGCATCATAATTTTGTAAGTAAGGAATATAAAACATTATTGATAAGGTATTTCTCATGGTTCCCAACACATGAAAAGACTTCATAAATCCTTGCACTTCTTATTTGGATGTGACTTAACAACATAATTCAATAATTAAAACATCTAAGTCATAATTTCATAGTCATATTTGTCAAAGATAAACACTATGTAAAATGGGGCCTTACATGAAGAAATAATCCGAGTAGAAAAGAATACTTAATCTACTCAAGAGACAAAGGAGACAAGGAATATTATGTTTTTTCTTATGTTTTGGGGACAAATCATGTCAAGGAGACAAGGAATATTATGTACCTAGAGATATGATATATTAATGTATATGGGTTGATAAAGATGCTTACATGTGGCACATATCCCCCTTAGTTAGCTATATGGGTCCAATATATTAGGATAAATGATTAACTTGTGGAATTAGTGCATTGGGTAATGCTCAGACTACATTGGGATTAGGAGGTTATCCATACATTGTAAATTATATAGAGGTCTATATAAATGAGGTGAAAATCATTGTAAATAAATCAAGTAATCAAGTAATTATTTAATCTTCTACTTAGTATAAGTATATTGGAGGTTATCCCATTAAAGTGACATTGTTGAGTTATTCCTACCTAAAGTATTGTTGTGTGGTGTTTCCCTACCTTAAGGGTATTATTCTATTTATATATATATATATATATATATATATATTGAATATTTAGTCATATTACCCACCAATATATATTGTGTTGTGTTGATGTATATTAAACTCTACATATTTCCAATTATTATAATTGTGTTTCTTAACATATAAGGTTAGGATTTTATGGTTTTATGACATGTCTCACATTGAAGTTTCATGGGAGAATGACCTGTAAAATTTTAATGTTTAATATTCTTTTATTTTTTCAAGTATGCCAGAACTTTAGTGCCTATTATAGTTTGTATCCATTCCAAACATACATCTCGTCATGTCATATGAGTGGCCATATTGAGAGTGTGAATCATTATGGATATATATGCAATCCAAAGAATAACACATTGGATTATGGAACATGGAATTAGAATAAGAATTATTATGCATGGACATGAAGGAGGTACAACTATGATCATGAATGTAATAATAGTAACACAGTGGAATTTGGAAGAAATTTTTGAGATATATCACCTACCTATATCACATATGAGTGGTTTGATGATCGAGCATGGAGATAGGTGAGAAATTGTTTAAAGCACACCCATTACTTGGTTGCATCTCATGTTTCAGGGACAAAACATGTCAAGGAGAGATGACATGCTATGTACCTATGGATATGATAATATAATGTATATGGGTTGGTGAAGATGTCACCATGGAGCACACATACCCCTTATAATGGGTCAAATGAGTAACTTTTAAAACTATCACTTTGGGTAATTAGTCAGTCTCTATTAGGATTAGGAGGTTACCAATATATTACTAATAGAGGTATATATAAAAGATAGGAAAACAATGATAAAGAATATCCATTAAGTATTGAATATTATATTTCTTATAAATATATTGGAAGTCTCCCCCTCGAAGTGGAATTTTGGAGTTATTCTTTTTTAAAGGAGTATTTTATAGTGTTTCCCTACAATAAGGGTATTATTCTAGTTTTGAATATATTGAATATTTGGGCATATTAGCCCATAAAAATTTAGTGGTGTTAATCTACATGATTTTCTTAATGATTTTAATATTACATAGTATGCATAGTTATGATATCACAAATGTGGATCATAACATCATCTTCCTTTTAATATTTAGTGATTTAAGGAAATAATGTACATGAGCTATGAAAGGTAATTAGTATTGATGTCATGTATAGTTTTCATGATAAGCTATAAATAGCACTGGTACTTCTTGTATAGATTGCATGGTTAATATTATAAAAATAGAATCCAAACTCACTTTAAAAACTAATATTAATTTGATACATAATAAAATCTAAACCCATTTTTCAACTTCAGATATTATGGCAAATATTCTATTAAAAATTAAGTAGAATTATTATAATGTACTATAGTTTGGTATTGTAATTTACTAGTGATATGAATGTATTTTAATATATATATATATATATATATATATATATATATAAATTGAATGATATATTTTGATATATGTATATATATATATATGTATATATATATATGTATATATATATACATATGTATATATATAATATATACATATGTATATATATATATATATACAAAATATCATAATGATTGAGATTTAACTTAAACATTTGTAAGCATTATATTGTCATAAAGCATGTGCACAATATCATATGAGGGCAAATGGGTTAGTATTTCATTAGTGAATAAAATCTTTGTATATTTAAATTATGCTCTCCATTTATATTAGTAGTTTCATATTCCCAGTTATATATGATATATATATATATATGTATATATACAATTAAGATTAAAATGTTTGGAGTTGTAGGGTTCTCTTAAAATTTCATGAATTTTTTAATAATTTTCCTTCTTTTTCATCATAAATTTGAACACGTCCTAGTCTATTGACCTCTTATCTTATCTAACCTTAGGATAAGACAACTCAAGCTAATCAACAGTTTAATTATAATATACATCAATTACCATGAGCATTATGGATGACTACTTATGTTTTATGATAAGCTAATCTTTTCTTTGATATGAATGTAATTAATAAGAAATTTAAATCCTATCAATAATATTATACGCATTTAACCCTTATGGGGTCATAATGTATAACAAGTGTAGAAAATTTGATGTTTTGGTTAGCCTAGATTCAATGATAGGAGTCACTAATTGACATTCAACTTTAACCTATGCTATTTTTACCTCCAGTTTTTCCATATATTCCAATCTATCTCTATTTTAGGTTTCAAGCTAATAAGAGTATTTCTCCCATTAAGATCCATATTTATCCTTTGAAAGGACTTTAACATTTTTGGTAGAATATTCTTTCTCAACTTGATTTTCAGCTTGAATGTCATCCTTTAAATAGATGACCCTTTGGTCTATTTTCTTAAGTAGAAATTCATAATTATAAACTTATTTTTCCTTAATCTTTACTGAACATCTCTCATCCTTTAGATTTTCTTTTAAGTTATTGGTCTTATTTTCAAAATTCTTAACTATTAGACACAAAAAATGGTATCAGAGTGAAAAAATAAAATGAGACTCTTATGAAATTTTTTGTATTCTCTTATATACATTATAAAAGTAGTTAAGGTGTTTTTTTTTTTATAAGTTAAAGTTTTATTTGTATATTCCCTACTTGTTTTCCTATTGTGTGCATCTTGGAACCTTACATACCCATGTAGTGTTATATATTAATTTATTATTATTTATAATAATTAATAATTAATTAATATTATTTTTTTATTTTCAATAATTATATTATTAATTATTAATTAATTAATATTATTTAATGATTAATTATAATAATTATTTAACAAAGAGCTAATGAGATGTGGGTGAGTTGGTAAAGTGGCATGCTTATTTCAAGTCCAAACCAGATTTAAATCTCACTATGACATATGAGGCTAGTTTTGTCCATTAGTAGTATTCTCGAGTTCAGTTGTGGTCTTTGTAAGTATTATCGATGCTAGTTATGGTTGTTAACAGTAGTATTGGGGCTGGTTGTGACCATTCTTGGTATTATCGAGATGGTTATGGATTTTGGTAGTATTCTCAAGGTTGGTTGTGGCCATTATTGGTATTTTCAAGCTTGTTGTATATCTTGTATATTTCTTATATATGTGGTAAATAATCAATTACAGATCTGGATGCTCGATTGTGTCTTAGACCAGTTCGTAGCTCTGGTCAAAAGTGATTACCAATCAAAAAAATATTTAATATTATTTTATTATTATTTTTAATAATTAAAATGACTATTAATTTTTGATAATCAATGTTATTTTTATTTTTAATAATTAATAACTAATTAGTATTATTTTATTATTGATTATTTAATATTATATTTTATAATTAATATTAATTTATTATTATATATTAATCATTAATAATTAGTTTAATTAGGTAATTATTAAATTAAAAAAATAATTGTCTTTTCTTAAAAAATGTCACAAGTGCCATTTATTTTTTATTAGTCCCCTTTTTTATAAATCTCATTTATTTTTAATAAGTCATAATTTTTTTGTAATGAGACCTATTCTTTTAAAATATAAATATGTTTTTGTGGACCCTTATTATTATTTTTTATAATTAATAATTAATTATAATAGTTAATTTATATTATTTTTAATAATTAATAATTACTTGATATTATTTTTAATGATTGATTTATATGATTCTATTATTAACTATTTATTATTAATTAGTTAAATTATTTAATGATTATTTGTAATAATTATTTTTTAATAATTAAGAATTCATTAATAATATTTAATTTTTTTTATTAAGAGTAAAGGGAAGGTTGTTTTTGAAACTAGGGACCCCATACCCTAGAAGACAAACAATTAGATAGGGTTTAAACACCCAAATAACACCATAAGTCTAACAAAAACAACTAAAACAAGACAAAGGGTTGCACCCAACCCAAAAACAACCAAAATACAACTAAAAGAGGATTTGAAGGCATGAACCCACAAATCCTAAAAATGAAACCATCTCACTCAAAGAATATACATGAAATTCAAGAGCTAACCAAGATGAGCTAAAACCAATTAGGCCTTGCCTTATCCTTCCAAATGGTATCTGCAAGGACCTCCAACTTGAAGCAAGTTAGACAATTGGGCCTCCATTTTTTTTCTTTTATTGAACTTTAATCCAACCCATTTTATCCTTTAATATTTTTGGAGAAAAAATATTTCCAAAATTCTCTTCAAAGTTATGCAATATCAAATCAGAATCCTCTTCATCCAAGGTATTATCTTTTACACTTGAGGGTATCATATTTAGAACTTTGGTTTCTTGTGGAGCTTCTAAAATACCTGCTTGAAAAAAATCATCCTTATCTCTTCCCTCTTTAGTAGGTTACTCCAATACCAATTTCATATCATTTTCTTCTTCCACATCTAAAGAATTATTCTCTACTGAATATCCAATTGACTAGTTTACTAACTCTTCATTCATATCATTTAGTCTTTCTTCCTTCTCTGAAGACTTTACTTTAGCTCCCTCATAGTTTTCTACTTCTACTATAAAAATATCCTTGTTAGCATTTTTTGCCCATGAAAAACCTTTTTTTTTCCTACCTAATGTGCATGAATTAGCCAAATGCCCTGTATCAAAATAACACCTACATCTGAAAGCTAATCCTTCATAGTCAAGAATTTGTACCCAATTTTGATTATTAATAATCAACTCTAAATTTTTTAGGAGCTAAGAGTCGACATCAATATTGAAAATAATCCTTGCATATGTATCATGGAGATACTTTGTTTTAGATTCAACAACTAACAATCCTCCTAGGGCATTATCAATGATAGTAAAACTATCCTTGGTCCGAAACTATAATGACAGGTAAGGAAGGTGGATCCATAGTGGTCTAATACTGAATGATTCAATAGCTAGGTCAAAATTTGGATACCAAAGATTCAATATGAGGATATGATTATCTAAAGACTAGACCTATTTTTGTATAATATTATCCTTATCTTCTCTTTTATCAAAAACTACTACAAAAAATCCCTTTACATAGGGGTATTTCTAGGTTTTTTTTCATTCATGGTCTTCAGACCTCTGAAATACACCCATGGAGGGTTTGAATATTTGGCCAAAAATGATTAAAATTATAAATTAAAATCCTAACACAAAACCATGCTTCCCCTTGTAAAATCCCTTCAAGAGACTCTCCCTTAAAACAAATAAATTTTGAAATTTTGTTGGGGTTAAAATTTTGTTACCTTGCTAGGGATGGATGTGGCAAGAGGCCCCTATTGCTAAGTATTTTTGTAAACCACTACAACATAAGACCCATGTTTTAGAACCTAATCTAGGGTGGCCTCATTTAGTATTGGGTCTTTTCTAGACATAGCTTCAAGATCCAGATTTGTAGCACCAGGCCCTTTAGTGCTTTCATAGACTAGTCCTCTAAGAGCTAAGGTTACTTTCACCTCCTTTCCAACATTCAACATTGTCAAATCATGTACTAGTCTCCCCTTCCCATTGGCCTCCTTGCCCTTATAGGAAATATTACCAGTAGGGGATTTTAGCCCCAACTGAGTCCCTTTTCCCATCTCAAGAAAAGATGTGCCCCCATAAATTATATTAAATTCATCATTCTCTACCACCATAGTTAAAACACCCATAGAACCATCTGAGACTAGATCTTTGGACTGCACATCCATTTTACATTTCATGGTTGCAGCTTCATTTGGCTCTCCCACTGTCGAAGGTAAAAATGAAACCCTAGTGTAAGGGTTCATTATTGTTTTTTATTAAAAAAAATATATTATAATATTATTTAATTTTTAATTAGTGATAATTATTTAATATTATTTATAATTATTAATATAGTATTATTATTAAATATTGATTATTATTTAATTAAATTTATTTTAGCATTAATTGTAATAATTGTTTATTATTATTTCTAATAATTAATAATTCATTAATATTTCTTAATTATTAACAACTATTTAATATTATGTAATATTATTACTTAATATAACTCTAAATAAGAATTAATTAATATTATTTAATTATTAATTATTATAATTATTTTATTTTATTTTTTATTAATTAATTAATATTATTTAATCATTAATCATTAATAATTATTTAATATTATGTTTATTATATATTATCATTAATAATTAGTTTAATTAAGTAATTGCAAAATTTTAAAAATTGCAATGTCATTTCTTATTAAAAAAATCATAAGTCCCATTTTGTAATAAGTATTTGTTTTTTTGTAATGTTTTCCATTCTTTCAAAATAAATTTTTATTTTTTTTTGGACTTTTACGAGTTTCAAGTTTTTGAAATGGCCCTTGTGGCCAGATATAGTGGAAACATTTATCTAACTATCACATATGATGTAACTAAATATCATGCTTCACATTTTAAAGCCTTTGACAATCTCTACAAGTGGGTCCAAACCAACACTTATGCTACCACTAAACTTCTAGTGAAAACCTTAACATGAGATGCACTAGAGTGTTACAATCAACCTCCTAAACATTCCATTGCACAACTAAAGGATTTGGTCAATGCCCTAATTAATGAATCCCAAAAAAATGAACTTCTTGAAAATATATTTAGAAATTTCATTAATGTTAAGTAAATCCCTAATGAATCTACCCATACTTTAATTAAATGATGGAAGTTTTTTAGATAAAAAAGTGGATCATAACATGAGTGGTGATAATATTTTCAAACTCTTTGTTACTGCTCTTAAAGACCTTTTTCAATAATAGGTTAGGATCTTCTCTCCAAAAAACACAAAAGAGGATTTTGGCCAAGAAAAATGATAATATTTCCTTGTGGCTCAATTTTAACCTTCTCAAATTACAAAAAATGAATCTTTCCAAAATTCAATCTATACAATCACCACTAATACTTTCCAAAATAAGCCTTCCCAACCCAAAGTGGGTGCACATAAATTTGATAACTAACTTCCCTCTCACCTTCCCTTCAACATGAAAGAGATTATGAAGTTGGTATATTAACCCAAACCATTCATCTACATTGATACCTCTCCATCATGGTATGACCATAATAAGTTTTTTTTGTTCCACGTCATTATTGTCACTCTCTTGACACATGTTGTCGATTCTAAAAACTCATAATCTCTACCATTTTAGGAAAAGATTATAATCATGAGGCTGTCACCAAAGAATGTCATAATGAATACCTTAAATCATCTAAAAACCAAACTTACAATCCCAAATTTACAAATCTAAAACCTCAAAAATCATCTCAACCATCACATTCTAATACACACCATTCCTACAAATTTTCTTGTGTAATTGATGCTAACTATGGAAATTATTATATTAATTCCAAATGTGTGAATCCTAAAAAGGTTAATTACCATTATAATCCCACTCAAAAATATCTAGTCACTAAACTTAAGAATCATTCTCTTGAAAACCAACTTCTTAGGTATGTTACTACCACAATTACATCATATTTTTATCTGTAAACTAGTGACAAATCTTCTCCACCACCAGAGCCTCAACCTAGTGCTTCAAATCCTTCTACTATCATTCCTCCTAAAATCACCATTCATAATAAATTTAAAACTCTTTATGCATTAAAAAATAAATCATAATGGAATTTCCTTAGTGAACTTGATTCCATGCCTTGAAATATTCCTCTCATAAAACTTGTGAGAACATCACCTTATCATGAAAAGTTTCTCATGAAAAAAATTTAAGTCATCAAATAATCCCCATCTACTCACTCTAAACTACTTAACCAACCTTATTAAGGTCCTATATGTATGGAAGTTCATGCCATTCAAACCATTTCTCAATCTTCTTCCTCCAAGAAAATCTGTATAGATTTTATTGAAGATATGATTAATAATGAAATCCTCTTTAAAGTTGATGATCCACCCCTTTTTATTAATATTACCATCAATAATACCTTAATGAAAAAGGTCATTGTAGATGAATTCTTAGACATTAATGTTATTTCCCTTTGGATAATCCAAAAACTTGGCTATTCTAAATATGACTGTAAGCATACACAAGTCACCTATCCTGGATTTGACAAAACTAATCAAAATCCTATTGGTTGAACTTTTATCCCTCACACTATTGGGCAAAAATTGTCACACACTAAACTCATGTTTTTATATCTTACACTTTCATATAATTTCCTTTTAGGTTGTCATTGGAATCATCATATTAGAGTTATCACATCTTCATGTAATCAATGAATTAAGTTTAGTAATGATGGAAAGTGCTACAATCATGAAGAAAATCTCAACCATGGTGTATCAACCCACCTAATCCTAACACATAATATTATATTACTACTATTGTTCATATCAATATTTTTCCTCTTCTTGAGTTAGTCAATATTCATGCTTATTTACAAGTCACTCTTGTATAATTAGATGATGATGAACCTAGTGAGTCCCAAACTATCTATAATACCACCAAACTGTAATATTGCATAGAAAAATGTCTCCCTCCATATATTCTATAATGAGATGAAACCATTCATTTAATCAATGATGATATTTAAATTCATTCCCCATGAATTCTAATAAAGATTTTTAAACATAAGAATAATTTTTTTGTAATAACTTTGGGGTGGCCAAATTATTTCAAGATCCTCTATCTCTATCCACTTTCAGATTTAATAAAATGGGTGTATCAATTAAGGATACCTCCACTAGAAACACTCAACCAAATACTCAGGCATGAAACATCTTTGTGTCATATGCTGATGAATACATAGTCACCCAAGCCTAGCCATAGTACTTGGATGTAGTTCATTAACAAAAAAAAGCTAAAATACATGATTTTAAATAAGATGTTCATTTGGTCCATATCTCTTCTAATTATAATGATAAGGATAATGATATATAACCTCAAGGTTATGTCCCTCATGTCAACCCTCCATTATAAACTACTCCATGGGTTATTCAATAGATATATGATCTTCCCATCATATCCAATGGTATAATCAAACCTGATACCATTCAAATGAAATTGGCGAACCTGATATTATTCATAAAATCTCAAATATTCCCAATGGTATATGGAAACTAATACCATTTATAATACCTCTTATATTTTATATTGTATTAGCTTTCCTAATACAATCTAACCTTTATCTCATAAATTCATCAATGAGACATTATCAAGTTTTAATATTTTTTTTATCATCTTCAATTTTAGCTAGTTATACCATCTATATTGGCATAGTCAAAATTAATATTGTTTCATCTAATTATAACACAGATGCCAATGTCATTTAACCTAGTTCCCATGTACCATATTGTATCATCTAGGCTAACACCATCCAATTAAAATCATTAGCTATTGATCAAAATACTAACATTACCTTAGATGCAAAATCCATTATTTTAATACAAATACATTATGATCTTGATAACAAAGGTAATAATAAAATGGATGTTGAAGTATATGTTGAATATTATTGAAAATTACCTATGCTTCCTAGTGACAAGGTTATCTTATAATTACTACATACTAGAGAACATAAACTTCCTTTCCAACCTCATAAGCTTGACCATATTGATAAAACTACTCCTCACTATATTAATTTCATCATTCGTGTCAATGTCATGCTTAT
>JARHVA010001605.1:1400000-1412500 GCA_037957365.1 Torreya grandis | reverse complement strand
CCTAAAAAATAGTTAAAAGTGCCAATTAGATTCTAGTTCATTGAATGTTTAGTTAAATTACTTCTAAATTTATTTTGGTTTAAAATATATTTTTAGAGTTCTATTTTTAGACTTCACTTGTATAGTGTGCATGTGTGCTTAACCGATGAACAAGATTCTCACATGATGTCTGTATCTTATAGTTGAGTTAAAATAATTATCTTATAATGTTTATTTAATTCACTAATATCCTATATTAACTATTTGGTCAATTTTAAACACTTTTCGATAACTTTCTAAAAAATAGTTAAAAGTGCCAATTAGATTCTAGTTCATTGAATGTTTAGTTAAATTAACTCTAAATTTATTTTGGTTTAAAATATATTTTTAGAGTTCTATTTTTAGATTTCTATTTTTAGACTTCACTTGTATAGTGTGCATGTGTGCTTAACCGATGAAGAGGATTCTTGCATGATGTTTGTATCTTATAGTTGAGTTAAAATTTATTTTATTATATTTTTAGGATTATAATTTTATTTTATAATTTTTAAGTAACTTTATTAATTTAGCATTAAATCATCATGCAAGTTACTTCTAATTGGATAATTTGAGCCATATTTGCTAAGAAAGGATTGTGCACAAGTACGGCACACTAATTCATTTTAGCAATTAATTTTTCATATTATTATCTATGATATTTTATTTCAAGTATTCACAAAGTAAAATAATTAAGTTTTAGTAAATTAATTTAAAGATATTCAATGAATATTCAATCATCAATCACACATGCAACACTAGTAGATTAACGGTCATTAATTCTAAGACAAATTGGATGATATGTAACTTTATTTTAAGATTAAATCAAAGCTTATTTCACTCCATCCATATATTCAAAACCTTAATTTGGTAGTAAAGACTCATTCAAGAATGGTTTAGAAGGGTTTAAAGCCATTATTTATAGTATCATGGCTTCTGTGAATTTTTATTATATGAATATTCACATCTTCAAAGGTGAAACTTTTAATATTGGAGAGATTAATTTAAGAGAAGACCTATATGGAAATGAATTTACGATAATGTTATACATGGGTACACAACACCTATAGATTATAATACATTGAAACAAGATCATAAAATAACAAAAAAGGATGGAGAAAAGATGGATGCACAAATTTTATTCTATCTACAAAGTGCCATAGATCCAAGCATCTAACAAAGAATTTATAGCTAAAAAATGCTCATGAGGCATAAAATACCTTGAAAACTTCACATCAATTATCCATTAAGGTAAGAGAAGCAAAATTTTAAACTTTTAAAATTAATGTTAAAAATTTAAGAATTTAAGATAATAAAGGAGTTGGATAATATTGCATAAGGATAAATGACTTAGTGTATAAAATGAGAGTTTATGGAGAAAATATATAAGATAGTGTTATAGTAAGGAAAATTATGAGACATTTAACTCAGATATGGATGCATATTATGATCACTCTTAAGGATTTTAAGGAAATGAATGCTATATTTTAATGATTTAATGGGTTCTCTCTTATCCCATAAAGATAAGATGAGACTATATGTAGGAGATCAAGAATAAGCACATGAAACCACGGCCAGAGTTTCAAAGAGAAAAGATAAAAATCAAAATCAAGGGAATAAAATAAAATAATTTCAAAGTGGAAAGTTGAATTTAAACTCACAATTAAAAAAATAAATACATTACTTATTATTACTACAAAAAAATATGACACTTTTTAAAAGATTGCAAGATACTAGAAGCTATGCATTAAATTAGTCAAGAGGGTAGGTGAAAAGATGAAATTATAATCTAAATAAAGTGAGGTTAAAGAGAACTGATATTATTGACACACATGTAATTTGGGAATAGAGGAAGAAAATTATTTTTGTTTTTTCATTAAAGTTGTTCAAATCATATGACAAGTCACAAATATGTTTTCAACAAGTTAGATAATTCCTTCAAAATCCAAGTAAAATTGAGAGATGGAAATTCCATCCAATTTGAAGGAGATGGAATTATTAAAAACACCACAAGTAAAGGTATGTTTAAATAAAGTATGTTTATTTTTCTCCAAATCTATGTTTATTTTTATCCAAATCTATATGATAAGAGTATTGATCACAATTTCACATAATATAGTGATGAAAGCAATGTATACAAGTTTTATAATCCTACTAGTAAATCTATAATTGTTTCTATGGATTGTAATTTTTTTGAAAATGAGATGTATGTTTAATATAATAATATATATAAATATATAATAATTTATACCCAAAAAAGGGTATTAAAGTGAAAAAAATCAAATGGGACTCTTATGAAGTTTTTTGTAATCTCATAGATACATTTTAAAAGTATCTAAGGTATTTTTTTGATAATTTAAAGGTTTTCTTTGTATATTCTCTTCTTGTTTTCATATCGTGTGCATCTTGGAACTCTACATACCCATATAGTCTTATATATTAATTTATTTTTATTTGTAATAATTAATATTATTTATTATTATTTTTAATAATTGTATTATTAATTATTAATTAATTAATATTATTTAATGATTAAGAGCCAATAAGATGTGGGTGAGTTGGCAATGTGGCTTTCTTGTTTCAAGTCCCACCCAGGTTCAAATCTTACTAAGACATATGAGCCTAGTTGTGGCCATTAGTAGTATTCTTGGGCTTGGTTTTGGTCATTATTGGTATTCTCAAGGTTAGTTGTAGTCATTAATATTAGCATCGAGTCTGGTTATGACCATTATTGATTTATCAAGATGTTGATGGCCTTTGTTAGTATTCTCAAGGATGGTTGTGGCCATTATTGGTATTCTCATACATATTTCCTATTTGGTATATTTGATATATAAGTGGTAGATAATCATTTGGAGATCTAGGAGGCCGATTATGTCCTAAACCAGTTCATAGCTTTGATTAAAAGTGATTACCATTCAAAATAATTATTTAATATTATTTTATTATTTTTAATAATTAATATTAATTTATTATTATATTTTTTGGGCTCAGTATCAAGGTTACATGGGTCCCTTTCCCATAAACATAGAATTAGAATATAAATAAAAAAAGCTTGTCTTAACAAGAAAATTATTAAGGCATTGACCATATAAAACCAAACTTTATACCAATATTTTTAAACAAACTACATAGATATACCAAAATATAATTTATCCATCTAAATACCAAAGATAGCAAAAAACTAGGAAAAATCACCTCCAAGCCAAAAAACCAAATGTTAAATCTTCTTAGTGTTACTCCAAAATTATTATTTGTGTTTCCTTCCCATCACCATATATTGACATACCCATTTCCACCATCCTTTATTTATTCAACATCTAGGAATATTGGATCTTTTGAACCTAAGCATGTTCCACTACAACTAGACTGACCACTTCCAAACTATTATCAAACATCAACTTCATAGAAACTATTGGCTTTAAAAATTTCAGCCTTTTTTTACAACTACCTTTCCCTAACTTCTCTTTTCTCTATCACCATGGGGGTTATTTAAAGAGTCCTCTCACCACACTACACATGAGCCACTTAATCACCTTTAATTTGGATAGTGACCTTAACTATGCTCTCCATATGTCCATCTATACAATTGGAAGCAACATATCTTGCACAAAAGGTATGGCTATGACCCTAGAAGTTTCCTTCTCTAACATCCCTAAATAAGATACTTATACCTCTTGAGGGAAATTTATTAAAGACATAAACCTATCTTCTATAATTTGAAACAATAATAAGGGAACATACCCCAACCCATCCTTACCTAAAAATGTCAAATCTAAAAAAGGTCTTAAAGGTAGTGAGTCAATTGTTGACAACAAACCTACCCTATGCTCTGGTCAAATAAAAAACACCACCATGAGTTTGATTTTCTCCCTCTCAAAAATAATAAGACATAGTTTACTAAAAAAGAGAGACACCAAATTCGAGTTAACATGCACTCTTCTACTTTCTGCCAGCTCCTCCATACCTAGCATCACCATCAATACATCTATCACTTAAAATTAAAGAACTCATAAAATGTTCATCAACCTTGTTTTGGTGACATTTCCTATAAAACCCATCTCCCTCACTTTTTCCCCTCTAAAAATTAATGTCCACCCCAAATATTCCATGAACTCAGGCTCCATGTTGAGAAATCAATCCAAACAAATAAACATAAACCATAATCTAAATGCAGCACCCATATCAAATATATCCCTCCACCCAAGATATTCACATGAAATGCCATTATGAGGCCATAAAATTTACATACTTTCCATAAATATAATCATCATCATTGTTGTTGTCACCCAACTCAAACTCAAAGCTCATCAAAAGGAAAAAACAAGTCACTACCTCAATTTCATAATGTCTAAAAAAATTATCAAATTTATTAAAATTAAATTATAAAATTAGAGGTCAACCATTTCCACCCCCACATAGTCACTCTAACCTTATTTAATGTTATCAACCTTGGAAACCTCTTTTTGATCAATTCCTACATTAGCCAAATAAATTACAACTGGATTGCTTTCATAAAATAAATGCGAACAACTCCATTCTTGAAATTTGTTAATTTTAGGCTAAATAATTGAAAGAATATTCTCTAATTTATAAGATTTAGCCTTTTGGCCTTTCAAAGCCTGTATAACAACATGAGAATCTACTTCAATTTCCAAAAAATATATATCACATTCCAAAGCCAACTCAATTCCTACTATAAGTGCTTGAGCTTCCACTTCATTATTAGTTCCATCAAGCAATTTCAAAGAGATAGTTATAATTAAGAAACCATTACAATCCTTTATTACACACCCAACCCTTAAAGCTCCTAGATTCCCTCTATAAGCCCAATCAAAATTTAACTTGAACCAACCTAGTTATGGAGGAATCTAAACTTCTTCATTTCTTTTCCTCTTATCCTTCTTATCTACTATTGACCCTTTAATAGGGTAATGTTGGGTAATAGGATTTTTGAAATGAACCCTAAACTATAGGCATTTTTGTAACTAGAATTCCCAAACCAATGGTGAACAATATCCTTATCCATGGATTGTGGACTTGCCTCATCACATTGAACATAGATCTCAAGCCACATGCTAACCCCCATTGCATTGAACACTGAGGCGATGGCTCATTGCATTATTGATACTTTTCATGATTAACCCATCATAGATTAGTATGGGAATGATGCTAGAGAGTTGTCATCCCAGGGAATAGACCCTAAGACCTCCTACTTCTAATACTCAGCTCACTCATCACTAGGCTATCATCATCGAGTCAATTTATTATTATATGTTAATCATTAATAATTAATTTAATTAAATAATTATTAAATTTAAAAAATAATAGAATTTTTTATTATTAAAACATCATAAGTCCCATTTATTTGTTATCAACCCCTTTTTCGTAAATCTTGTTTATTTATAATAAGTCATATTTTTCTATAATGAGTCCTATTCTTTTGAAATAAAAATAGATTTTTAATAACTAATAATTAGTTAATATTATTCTTATTTTTAATAATTAATAATTATTTTCTATTATTTTTAATGATTGGTTTATATAATTTTATTATTAGCTATTAATTATAAATTAGTTAATATAATCTAATGATTATTTATAATAATTATTTTATATTATTTTAATAATTAAGAATTCACTGATATTATTTAATTATTTTTAGTATTGGCAAAAGAGGATTTTAAAGAGAGACCCTAACCTCTACAAAAATGAAGCATTTGTGGTCTTGTGACCATATATTACAATAAGTATGCCAAAAGGACATAATAGATCAGTTAACCAAATAATAGTAGGAAAGTAGTAGAAAAGCAACAAATTAAGTTCTAGGTCCCATCCATTATTCATATACCTTAGTCCAATTATGAGTGAGATTTTCTTATAGGAGATTTTTGTTATTGATAATTTGAAGCTCAACTTTATCCACTAAAATGTCCTTCCTCTTTTTATCCATTCTGATATTCTTAGTGGTTTCATTTTTTATTTATGTGAAGGAGTTAAGGGCATCCATACTTTGAATACTTTTAATGATAGTGAGCCTAGTGTAATCCACAAGTGTGCTAAGATTTTAATTGAGATATTCATTTACTTTTTCTAGAGTGAATAGTCTTTCCTTGATATTTTATAATTCTGAGCTGATTTCTAGGAGGTCTAATTTTGTGCAATGGATACCATAATTTAGATTGAGTTTATTGATTTCCTCTTTGAACCTTTTTTGGTCTCTTAAGAACCAACATAGGATATGTTTGTGTCTATCCACCTCATCTTCAATTTTTTGAGTCTAGTTTTGTATTTATGTTCCTCCATGAGTTCCTTGAAATTTCAAGGAGAATTTATTTACATGGGGTTTGGGGTGGGACGAGCCTTCTCAAAAATTGGCTCTTTAGCAATAGCAAAGAAAGGGATACTTTCTTTTAGTATTTTTATGTTTTTGGTGATTTCCTCTAGTTTTCTACTTTCATCAGGATCATGGGAGGTGTAGTGAGGAGTGGGAACAGGGGAAGGGGAAGGGGAAGGGGTGGGGATAGAGAGAGAATAAGAGGGGTTAGAAACTTTTTTTGTGGATTTTTTATTATTGACAAGGGAGAAACATATTACAAAGGGTAAAAAACTTTTTTTGAAATTTTTTTATTCTTGACTGGGGGGAATTTCTTGTTCATTTTGGTCACTATCAATTAATATGGGTTATTTGGAATTCTGAGAGGAGGCCTAGGGTTTATACAAACTTCTAAGGATTTTAGGAGAGATTTTTTTTTTAGATTAAGATTATTCATTTTGTGAATGTTATGGGAGATGGGATTGGATTCATATAATAGATTATGAATAAGTAAAATCACACCTTGGTGGAGAGGATCTTTTTCTTGCGCATATTCACTTCATATATTAAAGAATCAAGAGAATGCAGGAAATAAAAAGGCAAACTTAGGGGAATAAGATGTCAAAAATAATTTAGAATAGGCAAATGGAAATGATTCACAATTGTATACCTTTTTTCAATATCACATACCCCATTATTTATTTTTAACTCTGTCAAAGGGATTTGGGATGTCATTTCTCAAGAATCCCCCATTGCATTCATGCATATTCTCATTTCAAGAATGTACCTATCTTCCTTGTAATCTATGTTGAAATTGGTTAACTTGAATTCTTCAATTTTTAGGCTTGTGACTTTGGAAATAATACCTTCAATTATCTCAATAGAAACATTGTTGATAGTGATCACATAAAATTCCCATTAATCAACAAATTTCCTCAACAAGTGTTTTTTGTATCCACCAATGTTATTGAAATTTTTCATCCCACCAGTTTTGAGGATATCTTACACCTCTTTATCCTTTTTGAGATTATCTATAGACATGGTTTCTATTCTATTAAGATCTTTGCCCATTGTGTAAAGGGTGTAAATCTTATGGATAATATTGCAGTAGGAGAAATGAGTAACATAGTGAGGAATAGTAATGGCTCTTTTGCTTTTATCCATTCAATGGTTCTTAAAGTTTCCCTAAGTCTTGCATGTAAAGGAATTATCAAATGCATTCTTATGATTATTATTGATCACATTTGTATGTGGAGTGAAGCTAATTTTAAATTCATTGGTGTGACAAACCATATCTACTATTATGATGATTGCATTCTAATTATTTGGAAAAGTGTCATCCTTTTGCCATATTTTGAAGGTTATCACCATCACACCTATATTATCAAATAAGTTATTAAGATGAATACCTTAATGATATGTATGTTGGAATTTCACCTCTTGCAAATATTTGTTGATACCTAGGCTTTCTTCTATGATGTAGTCAATAGTCTATGTAGGTTTATTGATCTTATTGAGGCAATTTATTATTCTAAGGGAGTCACCCTTGACTAGTAGCTTGTTAAATTTTTAATCTATGGCAACTTGGATACCCCATAGGGTAGCTAGAAATTCTAACTTGTGGTTAGTTTGGTGACTGATTCCTCCTTCATATGCAGCTATCAAATGTACCTTGTCATTTATTAGGACTCCACTATAAATTCCTAGGTTTAATTTATAAAACCCATTGAAATTTAGTTTAATTCCTCCTTGATTTGGAAGAATCCATTTAGTCTTGCTCTTGGTTTCCATTATAGTATATTTTATGGTACTAGATAATAGTGTTAGGAGCCAATTATTAGATATGTTCTCCTCATGGTTAGATAACTATTAATCCTTGTCTTTTTTGATACTTTAAAGTTTTCATTAATTTAATTGAATACTTTATTTGCAACCCTAATGTATGTTTTGAAATATTCCCTAAAGATCTTGTTATTTCTTTCTTTCCACACTCCCCATATTAAGTGAGGGGAAAATAAAGTCCATATTTTCTTGAGATGTTTATTTGTGAAAGGAGGATCCCAAGTATCCCATAAGTCACTTAGAGAAGCATGATGGATCCAATGAATTTAATTAGTAATAATTATTTAATACTATTTTTATGATTAATTAATGTAGTTCTATTATTAAGTATCAATTATTACTTAATTGATATTATTTAATTATTAATTATAATAATTATTTAATATTATTTATAATAATTAATAATTCATTAATATTATTTAATTATTAATTATTAATAAATTTAATATTATTTTAATAATTAATAATTATTTAATATTATTAATTAATATAATTCTAAATAAGTATTAATTATTAATTAATATTATTTAAGGATTAATTAATATAATTATTTGATTTAATTTTTTATTTTTAAATAATTAATTAATATTTTTTAATCATCATTTTTTAATATTATTTTTTTTTTATCATTTTTAAAACCTAATATTAGTTTATTGTTATATATTGATCATTAGCAATGTCATTTCTTATTAAAATATCATAAGTCCCATTTTGTAATAAGTATTTTTATTTTTGGTAATGTGTCCCATTCTTTTGAAATAAATTTTGATTTTTTTCATTATGAGATTATTTGGTGATATCTTTATGATAAAGATTTTATCCTAAAATGGTAGAGACTATGAGTTTTTGTGAATTAGGATTCATCATATCAGAGTTATCAAATCTTTGAGTAATCAATGAATCAAGTTCAATCATGATGGCAATCATTACGAGCATGAAGCATATCTCAACCCATGGTGTCTCAAGCCACCTAATCCTAACACACAATATCATATTCTTTATATTTATCATATCAATAATTTGTCTCTTCTTGAGTTACTCAACATTCATGATTATTTATAAGTCACTCTTGAAGAATTAGATGATGATGAACCTAATGAGTCACAAACTATCTGTAATACCACAAAATTACAATCTTGCATAGAAAAATGTTTCTATACATCTCTCCTACCATGAGATAGAACCATTCATTTAATCAATGTTGATATTTAAATAATTTCCCCATGAAATTCTAATGAATCTTATTACACATAAGAATAATTTATTTGTAATGACTTTGGGGTGGCCAAATTATTTTAGGATCCTCTATCTCTATCCCCTTGAAATTCTAATAACATGGATATATCATATAATGATACCTCCAATAGAAAAAAATCAACCAACTACTCATGCATGTAACATATCTATGTCATATGATGATGAATAAATAGTCACCCAAGCCCAATAATGGTACTTGGATGTAGTTCATTATTAAAAAAATAAGCTAAAATACATGATTTAAATAAGATGTTCATTTGTTTCATATCTCTTCTAATCCAATTATGAGGATAATGATTTATAACCTCAAGGTTATATCCCTCCTATCAAACCTCCATTAAAAAATACTCTATGGGTTCTCTAATAGATATATGATCTTCCTAGCATATCCAATGGTATCATCAAACCTGATGCCATTGAAAATGGAATTATCCAACCTAATATTATTCATAAAATATTATATATTACCAAGGACATCTAATAACCTAATACCATTTAGAATACCTCTCAAATTTTAGACTGTATTAGCTTACCTGATACAGTCCAACCTTCAGCTCATAATTGCATTAGCCAAACATTATCAAGTATCAACATAATTTTTTGTCATCTTCAATTTTATCTAGCCATACCATCCAGATTTATATATTCAAAATCAATATTTTTTATAAAAATTATACCATAGATGTTGATGTTGTTCAACCTAGTTCCTATGTACTAGATTGTATAATCTAGGTTGATACCATCCAGTCAAAACATTAACTATTGATCAAAATCCTAACATTATCTTAGATGTAAAAGGTATTTTTATAATAAAAATACATTGTGATTTTAATATAAAATATAATAATACTATGGATCTTGAAGTATATTTTGAATATTAAGGACAATTACTTGTGCTTCCTAGTGATGAAATTATCATAAAACTACTACACACTAGAGAACATCAACTTCCTTGCCAACATCATAAGCTTGGTATTTTTGAGAAAAATGCTCCTCATTTTATTAATTTTGTCACTAGTGTCAATCCAAAAATAGATCCTATCTCCAAGATTCCTTTAGTTTCATATCATTTTCAAGATGTCAAAGCCATGGTTATCAAAGAAACCCTTGTAATTAAATTTGATATAGTTGCTAGTTTTAAACCATTTTTAATCTCTAAGGAACTTCCTTTTGAAGATAAAGATAATTACAACCCATTTTTGGATAAATATCACAAATCATTTATATGGTCATATGAATATACAACTGACATTACTTCTATCATTATTATCCATAACATCATGACATACCCAATTGTGAAACATATGTGTCAAAAACAACAAAATTTCCCTCGTGAGGTTTCCACCTTATGTCGCAAAGTGATTATCAATGTCATATATGCTATGTTGAATCAAACATGTAGATCAATCAGAATGGGAATCCAATATAGTACTCATTTGTAAGAAAGTCACCATGGTAATTTGTAATTGTATTGACTTTCATAAGATAAACTTAGCTTATCCTAAGGATAAATTTCCTTTAAAATAAATTTATACCATTTTTTACTATATAGTTGGATATGAGATGTTATCCCTCATGTATGGTTATTTTTTATAACCAAATTCATATCACACCCGAAGATCAATATAAATCAACTTTAATAGTTAGTGGGGAACCTATTGATATGTTAATATGTTTTTAGATTCAAACATGTCAGAGTAACCTATCAATTTGTAATGACCCACAACTTTCATGATATCATCCATAATTGTTGAAACTAATGTAGATGATATTATATCCAAATCAAATCATCATTAAAAACATGTTCATGATCTTTCCATCATATTTGATCTTCATATCACATACAAAGTAAAACTCAATCCTTAAAAGTGTGTTTTCAATGTTACCTTTGGAAAAATCTTAAGATTCTTAGTTTCTTTGTGAGAGATTAAAATACAACTTGATAAGATCAATGTTATTTCAGCATGCCTATACCTAGGTCTATTAATAGCCTTCACACTTACCTTAATAATCTTGGTGAAATCTAAATATTCATCCCTAAGATATTTTACCACATATACTCAGTAAAATCTCTCCTCAAGAAAGGTGTTCAACTTGAATGGAGAAATGCAAGTCAAAAATCATTTGATAACATGAATAAATTTTTACTTCATCCTCCTATTCTAAGCCCACATTTTAGTGATTACCCTCTCATTTTTTACATGTCATTTACCCTAATATCAATTGGAGTAATGTTTTCACAATAAGATGAGTCAAGAAAAGAATACACAATCTAACATATTAGTTGTGCATTGATATATTATGAAACATAATACATAAAAGTAGAGCACAATTGTCTTGAGAACTATTTTGCGGCCAAAAATCTTCAGCATTATATGATTTATTAGACCATTTAGGTAATTGATTAATATGATTCCCTTCATTTTTTTTAATCTAAGGTTTTCATTCCTGAAGATTAAATTAGAAAATATATGGAAATTTTAATTGCATTTAACCTAAGAATTATTACCAAAAAATTAAGCTAAAGTCTAAATGATCATCGATCAATTTGTCATCACTCTATGATACTCTTCCAAATGAATATGTCCTTTTTATATAAGGTATTGACTAGGGTATTTCTCTCATAGAATAATTGCATAATTTAATGATTGACCTTAAGGTACAAACCCTCAAATAAATCTAAATAGTAGTCTCTTAACTGAAATATTCTACCAAAGTTATTATCAAAGAATTACCTAAATTTACCATCAACCTAAATAAATAAAGTTTAACACTGCACTTTAATGGATCCAAGTATCTTCAAGGTATGAGGTTAGGATGTGTTTTAGATAAAACATATAAAAAATCATTCCTCTTATATTTATATTAAACTTGAAAGTCACCAATAAATGGATAAATATGAATATCACAACTTTATGATTCAAGCAACCACATATCTAGACATCCCTTACTTGCATGCCTTAGGAGATTCAAAAATTGTATGTTCTAAAATAAGTGATTTATATCAATACAAAATTGAAAAACTTATCTCATATCATCAACTTACTTATACACTTTCCAATGAGTTGGA